>JAHKBH010002253.1:0-10166 GCA_019049505.1 Pachyrhynchus sulphureomaculatus
TTCAAAGAAAAGTGTGCGCAAGTATTATATTTTTTTTGAACTCGTGTTTTTACAAGCTTTCATTTGATACCCACTTGATGACCCTAGAAAAAAAATTTTTTTTTCACTTCCGATTTCATCCCCAAAACTAGTCCCTCAAGTCAAAATTTAACTTTCAAAACTACACGACTCGATGGAGCCATCAATTTCTATATTAGTACCAAATTTCAACTTTCTATGTCAATTCGGAGAAAATTGGGTGACACACGGACGGACGGACACCGAAGTGATCTTATAAGTATTCCGTACGGAACACTAATAATAATAATAAAACGATTTTTTTTAATACTAAATGACAATATTTTATGTTTGTAATTGTTGAACTGAATAATAATAACCTTTAGTACTTAAGAAATAGCTAAATACTAAGGAGTATTGAAACAAAATGCATTTTAAACTAAAAAATACTTCTCAGCTGTGCTGCCCCCGTTCTTAATGATATAGTTTTTTACGGGTAAAGCAAAAGAGTAACAACAACCGTCCATTGCGTTTTTTACATTGACACAAATTATATATCTTTTAAAAAGAATACTCTCTATATTAATTTTTAATTTAATAGAAACTCCAATATATATTATTTGTTCTTATTGTGCAAAAAAGGGAAAGAAGTAATTTCTAAATTTGTGCATTTGACAATAACGCAAATTGACATGCCATTTGTTTATGTTAAGAAATTTTATGTTGGTAATGTAAAATTGAGTGTTAGTATGCAGCGTCCTTCGTCGCTTCCTCGCACCAGGCAAACAACCGTTCGACAGAAGTTCAATAAGGCGAAGCCGGGGAGCGAGGCAATATTCAAAGGTGCGCAAGAATGCTTTACCTTGTTCTGTATTCTTTCCCACACAGCGTTAGACATTTACTATCAATAATCCCAGTTGCACCAGAATATTCTATCTCGGTCGGTCTGGCAGCGCAAGGCAGTGGTAGTTTGTATTTTCTTTGTGGCCTTGTGTCAAGCTTCTCTGGACTGGGATCAAATGGTCCTTGGTTCAACTCCAATCGAACCCTGGTTTTACGGTTGAATAATGTGAACAAGGTGCGCGTGTGTGGATCATTACATTTGTTACCTAATGAGCTTGCAGTACGGCGCGAAGATAATCTATCGGTAAAGTATTATTTACGGTGGAATGGGACAGTCGATCCTTCAGGTTAGAACCTTGTCTCGTGGGTGTCTCAGAAAGAGAAGAATACGCGTCACATGGTTCCGCAGTATACATCTAGGTGCATGTTAGACAGAGACGGGCTGCTGGCTTCACGGATCCGCACCTAGTCCACCCTATCTGACGGGAAGTGAGATGGGATCACGTGTCTGGTAGTAGTCACAAGAAGTCGGGCGCAGAAAAAAAGGATACTGGTCTCATGGGTCAGCAATATACCTCTAGGTACGTGTCAGACAGTGATGGGTTGCACTAGTCTGACTGGCATATAAAGATCAACCGATCTGCCAAGAAAGCGGGGAACCATAAGAAGAAATATATTGATCTCACGGATCTGCAGTATACCCCTAGATGTGAGTCAGACAGAGACGCCGAACTGATCTCACGGGTGAGCAACTAGTCCGCCGGGAAATCGGAGCCGGAGCATACTGGTCTCACGGATTCGCAGTATACTTCTAGGTGCGTGTTAGACAGAAACGGGCTGTTGATCTCACTGATCTGCAGCTAGTCCGCCGTATCTGCCAGAGAAAATGTCTGGTGTTTCAGAGAGGAAAGGAAGTATCTTTCTCTCAGTCAGTAGGACGTTACCTACAAACTCATAATAAAAGGATATATAAAAAAATATATAATCCGGTGACGTTGGACCTGGTTGTCCACCTAGCTGGTCTGCTCGGCTGTACTGTTTTGGTGGTAGCAGCTTTCCACTCAGGCTGCTGGTCTTCTTTGGGTCGGAAAATCGGCAGGTACTAAGTGGTCGTGCGTGCGTATCGCTATTTTATAGCCACGGCGAGGATATATAGATGCACGTATCAAGGCATTGACGCGCGCTGACACTGATGGTATACCGCTAACAGCGGCACGGCGTGCTGTTACAGAGTGAGAATAATAGCGGTCTAACATGCGGTTGGAAAATTAGAAAACTGATTTTTCACGCTTCCAGTAGAAGATTGAGTTCATGGATTAAGACGCGTAGATTCATAGTTACTTGTTAAAGCAAGTATTCATCTTTTGAAAATATAGAATACGAAAGATAGATTCAACAGGCATGTTACTCCAGAAAATCATGTAAGTTCGTAACAAGTATAATCATTGTTTTTTCGCGAAATGAAAGACGATATACATGAAGGCATACTGAAAAGTTTCTAGCCTAGCCTAGAAAGAACAAGCAAATTGTTTATATAACATATTATCCTTTTAATCTAATACACTTAGTCACAGAATAGATAGCTATCGCTACAGAAAAAACAATCCTTCCAGACGATGCCGAAAAGGCCCGATTCAGTTTATGAGAGTCTTATATTTTAATAAAACTCATCGACTTTCTGCTTTCCGCTAGCACAGTTGCGAATGTATTTATCAGTGACGGGACATAATATAACAGAGCTTGTATCATAAGCACTACATAGTTCTTCTCTTCTTCTTCTTTTTTCCTATATGGTGTATCATATAAGTAGGCATATTGCCTGTTTTATTCCCATTAGGCCTCTTTCGATGTGGACGTCCAGCATTCCTTCCACCTTTTCGAAGGTTTGCCCCTAGTTATTCTACCCTAGGGTTTATTGAGTTTGGCCCTTTTTATCAGTCTGTTGTCGTCCATCCGATCTACGTGTTTATTCCATTGTTTCTTCTAGTTCTGGTCCATTTGGATATGTCTTGAACATTACTTAGTTCTTGTAGATCTTTGTTCCAGATTCTGTCGTGGATAGTTTTTCCATGTATGTCCCTAATCACCTTCATTTCTGTTGTCCTCATCATTTGTGCTGTTTTACATGTGTTGAAGATAAAGTGACTAAGTGAATCGCCTTGTCTTATTCCGGCGTTTATTTTTACTTCCTTGCTCAGTAGATGTCCCACTTTTATATTTGTTCTACATTCTGTGTTAATATCATGTACGATTTTCATTATCTTCTGGTTTGTCTGCATATCTTGTAATAATTTTATTGCACTGTATGGAAGGCTTAAGTCATGTTGACGAAAAATAGTTAAATATCAAATACATTTTGAAAAAATTTATGAAATATTTTTACTTACAGTATTAAATAGCAAAATTATATATAAATGATAAATGGCGCATAGCGTATATAAAATATTCTAATTTTACCATTGTGTGCTTATAATTTTTGTTTGACAGTTCCAAACAAAATTAGGGAGGGACTAGGAGACTCTGTGGCTTTTTATGTGTTTTATGGGTCAAACCCACACTACTAAAACAAGATTGATTATTCATTAACATTTTTAAAAGGATACTGAAGCATAGATGACTATTTCATAAATCATTAAGTGTGTCAATTAGATTTAAAATTTTGCCTTGTTAATGAAATTGATTGCTAATCAGAAAGCCTATACTAATGAAGATTTTTTCGCGTAACGAAATGCAGTTTTGAGGTTTGAAGTTATATTGTTAATTAAGGTTTCTTGAGATTCGTTAAAATGACATTTAATGCGAAGATGCGAAGAGTTCAGAATTTTTTAAAAATCTATTATTACACTATTATGCAATGATATATTTTAATTTTTATTAAACATGTTCTTTTATTATTAGTACAATGCAGAATTTTTTTCTGATGAAAAAAATAAATATACAATTTTGAAAATGAAAGGAGAGAGTAAATAATTGGTGAATAAGAGATTAAGTTTGAAAGAAACTGTGATTTAGAAGTTTCAGGGTTTTCATTAAAAACCATAAATTTTTAATTCCAAATTAACGACGAAATATTAAAATAAGGTCGATTTTTTTATAAAGAAAGTTTACTTTCTTAATCCAGGTGAACAATTGTAACTATCTGAAAACAAAACCAGAAAAATTATTTTGCCATTACAGCGTACATCGTTCCTAAAAAATGAAGCTGAAGTTTAGTTTATGGACGTCACTGATGTTGCCTGCGTAATAACTGTTTAAAAACGGAATCACTAAATACTTCTAAAATATCTTTCTCACATTGAGAAAGCGTGCTTTTTCTACATAACTGCTTTTAACACTAATATACTTAGTCCAACGGTTCTCAAGTTATTTCCATCCAAAAAAAATATTTTGTTGGTGTCTTAGCTTATCGTCTCAAAAAACTTTCCGCTCTAAAGTCTTTCCTCAAATGGAAGTCATAGTGTCCTAAATCAGGGCTATAGGGCAGCTGAAATAACTAAGTTAATTCAGAAGTTTTTTGTAATGGCTTGGACTACCTTGCGGTCCTTACAGGTGCAAAAGCAATATTATTTCATAGTTCCTAGTTCCAAAACGAAAATAATCTAATTTACGGAAACTTTTTCTTATCTCTAACCCTTTGTGCATATATCTTTTAGTTTCGACTATTCTAGTCTCTTTAGGAAGCAATAGAATTTTAATTCTTGCTGGTTTCCTTGATCTTGGTTCTGTGAGTCTTCCTGATACAGAGTCATCCTAAACTGAATCTCGACTCAATTGATTGATAGTTAATGCAAAAAATACACAGTGTCATGACAAGGTCTAGATAGTATGATGCATTTATTACTGAACACTTAAAGTATGATTTCTGGATCTGTTATGTTGTATTACCCGTGAAATTCTAACACATATTGATAAGGACTAACTCAAAAACTGCACAAAAATGTTGACTGGGGCCAACAACAATAAAACTACTAATGGTTTGAACGTCTCTGTTGGAAAATACATTAATTTTGAAGATATCCCTAAAACTTTTATGTTATTCAGGACGAAAGAGGCCAAATTTTTTCTCTAATGTTACACTACTTGAGATAAATTCTATCAGTCATAAGGTATTATACTACCAGAATGTTCAAGAACTAAAAATTAAAACGAAATATTTAGAAAAACGCAATATCGTAACTATAACGTTGTGCCATTATCTGAAACCGGATTCAATAGGGAATAGTATGAACCGGTGTGGTTTGTTTTAGTTCAATTTCCCGCAGTTATAGATAGTATGATGAGTGGGACTGCCAGAAAGGTACGATCTTCTTATAAGTTTCTACATCTGGATTTAAATGCACTATAGTGAAACTAAACTAGTTATGGGCTGTGTCCAATACCGCTCAGGTCATCCCCGGAATGCTGCCAGTCTTTTGCAATACATAGAAATAAGTCCAAATTACGTTTTAAAATTACAAGTTTCTTGTATGCGGTGATTTTAGCTTTCTTAATGTTAATTAATCTTTGGAAATTAATATCATAACTCTCCAGGAGGTGCACGTATCATTAGCAGAAAGTATGATTGAGTCAATGATTTTCTTGAAACTTACACACGTAATCAAATTCGGTATAATCTATTCTCTGCAGACGAATTTCGTACACAAGTAGGGCTAACTCGTGGTGACCCTCTATTTAATATTCACTCTTATTACCCTCCAATTGGGTTATATTTGAGTCTTCAGTTCATTTTTCTATTTAAAATTCAACTGGCCAACCTTTTACCAATTTATGAAGATCAGTTTTCCACACTCCATTACTTTTATATTTAAAGCAGGTTCTAGGGAGTTCTATTTGAATGTATTAACCTCTTCGTTTTTAAGGAGACTGTAGTTAGCCAAAAGCGTCAAAGCTCCTTTAATGGCCAACTTGGAAAACATAGCACTAAAAAGAAACAGTATAAAAAGTGCTTAAGATTGGTCAAGCGTTCTAATTGCAATAAATAGTCCTGTAATCGACACCTAAATAATCAAGAAGATCATAATCTTTTGATATCTTCAATGGGGCTAGACCAGATGGGGTTCCATCAACACTATTAAAGAACAGTTGGGCTTTACTCGTTGCGCTTTTAAAAACCTTTATAAATGTAATAAATAAAATAAAATCAGTTTTACTACAATGTTTATGGGAACATAGAAATTTCTAGCGAATTGAAAGCAACAAGTTAAATATAAAATTTTGTAGCACCAGGTATAAGGCATTCAGCAAAAGAAGCTATTATAAAAATTGTTCTAAGTTAAATTGAAATAAAAATACCAGTATTAAGAATTTTTTTTGTTTATTTTTGCAATATCTCTTGACCTGAACAATAAAAATACAACATTTAATCGTATATCCGAAACGCCGGTCTAACAACACTAAAATTAACTGTGTCTCACTCTATATATCAGGTATATATAGTATGTGTAGGCTACCGTGGACTATTTCATTTTCCTTCCAAATAACAGGTTACAAATAAAGGAGGATTTCTTTTTCCTATACGATGTAAGAGAAAAAAAAATTGATGAACGAATTATATATATATATATATATATATATATATATATATATATATATATATATATATATATATATATATTATATTATTCCATCCATAGTCGGATGTAAGCCTCTCCAAGTTGTCTCGAATGAACTTTGTTGTTTGCTTTCTGCACCCAGTCGTGTCCTGCTAATCTTGTTATGTCATCTGTCCATCTTGTCTGTGGTCTACCTCTGCATCTTTTGTATTCTCTAGGCCTCCATTGTTGTATTCTACCATATGCGTTTTTACTATATTCTATATGTGTTAATCCAAATTTATATAATAATACAAAATTATATTCTTTAGTTTTAGGCGTATTTAGCAGGGTATGCATTATTCATATATGTTAAGTTTTTTATGTATTTTGGGTTTTTTTCATCGTTCACCCCCCGCCTGAGTAGGGATTTTACCCTTTTTTCATATTTCACAGCACCTTTTAGACAACGCCTCGGATGTTATTCCATTTCTGCGAACAACTACTGCCAAGTTTAACAGAAAAGCAAATCATAGCTTTATTTGGAACTCACTTCTGACATAACCAGACCACTAGTAGAACAAATGTCTTAGAACAGCTGACACAACACTAATGAACAGGAGCTGATTTCGATAACAAAAATATACAGTAGCTTAAATTATCATTCTCTATTTCTTTTTAGAAGGACGTTAAAATATAAAATTTCTCGTTTAAATTTTAACTTCGTAATTAACAAATATAGGAAGTCTGAAATATTTAAATATTTAACTCAAACATCCAAACCATAAAATATTTCTTTACAAGTTTATACTCAAGAACTTATCTTGCCAGATTACTACCGTAAATATCCAAACAATTGTAAGGAAATATATTAATATTTCACCACATTCTAAAAGCTTAACAGTGTTAATACGCTTTGTTATGTTAAAACTCTAAGCTCTATTTATATTAGCATGAATAGTGCCTTAATAATTATGTAAATTACGTCTATCAGTCAGCTACAGACAACTGAAATTTTCTGATGATGTTAATGTGAGGCATTCATTAGCATTGTTTGAATAAATCGAATATTCTTGTTGAAGGAAGATATCATGAGACTGACGTGGCTATTGTTTCAACTACTTTTGACATTATTAAATGCATGAAACACGATCGTGTAACGTTGTATAACTTTTATGTAGCAAATCACATATTATTCCAACAAATATAATATTTATTTACTTATAGAAATTATCTAGAAAACAAACAGGTTTATTCTGTGTTTTAGCACCCTCTAGCGTATATGTCAAAGATAGGTAAGTATCACTATGATTGCAAAAAAATCTTCAATATATTTGATTAAAAAACCTATATAAGATTAATTGAATTTTAACACAACGACATACAAGTTTTAAATTGAATTTAAATTATTCCAAGGAACCATATGCCCATCAGATACTCCACACCAAGCCTCCGCATATTTATAATAAAACTCAATTAGTTATCTAACTAGCCCTCAAAATTGGTTGACTCCATCGAATATTAACGAAACGATCAAATGTATAGGGTTAACAAACTTTCATTCTTTGGTTTACCAGCTTATTAATACTAAAGGTCTGATCTAAAAAAATACAGTTTTCGATAATGGAGAAGAAAGTAAATAATTTTAAAGTTATAATTAACATGAATACTTTCTTTTTTAATAGTTATATATAATCATATATAACGAGCAATTAAAATAATTTCATGAATGACATGATTTTTTTATATTTATGAAAAGTCTTTGTTCCACATGTTACATAGAGTATCTACATCACACAAGTTATCTATTACTAGTAACTAATTGTGACTAATTTTCTAAATATAGTAGCAGAGTAATAATTCTTACATATATCAAACCGTAACAGAAGCTGTATTGTGTATTATTCAATATACTCTAAACTGTCTGCCCAAAAAGAAACCGATCTTTTCGAAAATGGTGGGAAATAACACCTACTGTTCTATATTTTTATTAACAAAAGCGGCTACATTCATTATTCCTGTATTGGCTCTTTTATGATATTTGTTCCATTGCATTTCAAACAAAACAATTGAAATTGACTTGTGTGTTAAAATTGGTAACTGAAACCTATTAAATATTTCAAACAGGATAAGGTAATAAATTCTTAAGGAATGTACTTGAGGTTTAAACTAAGTAATCTTTCTTGAGGACAATAAAAAATTGGTCCATTTAAAAACTAGATTAACCGAAGTTATGTATTCAGAAAAGCCCATGATTTCCTCAAAGGAAACCCATGGTCGCCCATAATAGTGATTAAAGATGAATTACAAGTTCTAAAGTTAACTGTGCCTAGTAACACTTCTCGTGAGAACACAATCTTTCTAGAAACGAAACCAAAATAGCGGTCTGGATCACACAACGTATTCACCTAATTCAATACCCTGTAACTTTTTTCTCTTCTCTCGACCTAGTTTGCTAATAAAAAAAATGAATGGTATTGTACCATTAAAAATATTCAAGCGACTTAAAGTGGGTCAGTCCAATAACTACCATTCTGTATATTCAAGGGAGTTTAAATTGAAATAGAAAGAAAATATTTTGAAAATTCCTGTTTTATCTTATTTTATTACATACTCATATAACACATGGGCTGAAAAGTCCCGGGCCTAACAAAGAAAACACGGTTTTTTTGGTTCAAAATTAGCTTTATTCATCAACGTAATCTCCATCAAGAGCAACGCAATCATTCCAGCGCCGCTCTAACATTTCAATACCACTTTTGTAGAACGATTTATCTTTTGCCTCAAAATAGGCCTCAGTTTCAGCGATAACCTCTTCATTCGTGCGAAATTTCTTACCGGCGAGCATTTTTTTCAGGTCTGCGAACAGCCAGTAGTCGCTGGGAGCCAAATCTGGCGAATACGGTGGATGTGGGAGCAATTCGAAGTTCAATTCATGTAGTTTTGCCATTGTTTTGATTGACTTGTGACACGGTGCGTTGTCTTGATGAAACAAAATTTTTTCTTTGCCGTATGCGGTCGTTTCTTTGCAATTTCGGCCTTCAAACGCTCCAATAACGCTATATAATATTCACTGTTGATGGTATTTCCTTTCTCAAGATAGTCGATGAATATTACACACCACGCACATCCCAAAATACCGAGGCCATAACCTTTCCAGCCGATTGTTGTGCTTTCGGGCGCTTTGGACGAGGTTCACCAGTTGCTGTCCACTCAGATGACGATCGTTTTGATTCCGGAGTGAAGTGATGGATCTATGTTTCATCCATTGTCACATATCGACGCAAAAATTCCGGTTTGTTACGTTTAAACATGGCCAAACACTGCTCAGAATCATCAACACGTTCTTGTTTTTGATCAACAGTGAGCAAACGCGGCACCCACTTTGAACAGAGCTTTCTCATAGTCAAATGCTCATGCAATATAAAGCCAACACGTTCTTTTGATATCTTTACGATGTCAGCTAACTCACGCAACTTCACTTTTCGATCATTCAAAACGATTTTATGGATTTTTTTGATGTTTTCTGGTGTTACCGCCTCATTTGGACGTCCACTGCGTTCTACATCATCGGTGTCTCTACGACCACGTTTGAAGTCAGCAAACCAACGTTTTATTGTTGTTTCTGATGGAGCGGAGTCCCCATAACACTTTTCAAGCCATTGCTTCGCTTTTTCCCATCAAGAAGCAGTGTAAAATTAAAACACGAAATTGTTTTTGATCCATTGTTTTGAAAATAACAAAAGTAGCGTCACTCTTAGCACAATAACTCACAAACTAATGAATAGAATATCA
>JAHKBH010002254.1:0-5000 GCA_019049505.1 Pachyrhynchus sulphureomaculatus
TTTTTTTAAATTACAAAGGAATTTTTTCACTATAAATCAGAACCGCTATTTATTAGTATTTTTGGGCACTCCGTTTTTCTACAAGGATTCACCAGTTACGATATATTAATCGATTTTAATAACACTCAATAAAAATATATATATATATATATATATATATATATATATATATATATATATATATATATATATATATATATATATATATATTGTTAGGCTTCAGATATCAATTATTAATTAAATATTGTTTATAGCTTTGTGAAATGAAATAATAGGTAGCCAGCTATAAAAATCACAGAAATGCCATTATTTACTGTTTTCAAGATAAAAACAAATATTATTTAATCATGAAATGTACAGCGAAAGCTAAACTAAATTGTGTATTTAGAAAAACAACACACACGAGAAAATACGGTACACTCAAAAGAGATTAACACTGAACTAAGACATTTTATAGTTTTAAGCGTCGAGCTTCCGGGTATTGTCGCAAGAAAGGGATCTTGGTTTTTAGTAGTCCTGTAGGTTTGAAATAATTGATTTAAAATGTTGTAATATGTGCCTAAATATAAATATAACACATATATATATATATATATATATATATATATATATATATATATATATATATATATATATATATATATATTTATATATATATATATATATATATATATATATATATATATATACATATATATATATATATATATATATATATATATATATTAGATATACGATTCGCCTTTAGTTGCTTCACCAACGACATATTGCCTTCGAGCGGAAAGCTCGAGAAGAAGCGCTTCTGCAATATATATATATATATATATATATATATATATATATATATATATATGTGTGTGTGTGTGTGTGTGTGTGTGTGTGTGTGTGTGTGTGTGTGTGTGTGTGTGTTATGAAAATTATTTGATGTATTGAAATGGAAACTCATGAAGTCGTATAGAAACTTTTTTTTTTTAATTTAAACATTTTTGAAAAATTAAGAAAAAGGCTGGAAAGAATTGGATTTTGCCGTCAAACCAATCCGCACCTTAGATCAGGTCATTGGTTGCCATTCAACTGAGGAAGACAAAAATTCTTAAGGAGATGTGGAAACTCCCCAGTTGAGTCAAATACACGATTATATTCAATTACTGTAAATTTCTACATTTGAGAAACAATTCATTTAAGAATAAATTAAAATAATAGTAAATAATAGGCATATCTAGAAAAAAATAATATTTAGTCAGAGTAAAGAAGATTAATTATTTATTATTTTCAAAAAGCATTCCTTGATTATGCGCAACAAAGTGTGTGTTTCGACGTCTCAGGTTATTGCCCCTCCAGAGCTGATGTTGACATTACAGTTCGTATTACGTGTTTGGCCGAAACGGAACCAGAATTTGAGAAAATGTAGTTCTAACAACAATTCCAAGAGTAATAACGAAAAGGTACACAACTCTCTTGTAATATATCCAAGGTTTCTTAATTAGAGAGAAAAAGTGAATAATATCTCGGATTACATTAACTCGAGGAGGGGAGATAATTTATTAATGATTACTTATTTCGTTGTGTTCAATGATCAGGTATTAATAACACACTATTTGAAACCTTTGCTTTATTTTTTAGTTATTTAAAACTATTATTTGGTATAAAATAACAAAGTTCAGCTAAATTTGGCAAAAATCAAACTAATTTTTATTTATTGACGTATCCATAAAATTGTTTTTTTTTTAAATTTAATTATTCCTATAAATATTTTGTTATTTGTATTAATTTTATGTTTGTTTCCTGCCCAGACGTTTTCAAAGACTAATTTGGGAATGCCTGGTGGCAATGCAAACATAAAGCTGGCAACGCCGTCCCAACGAATTTCCATTTTATAGAAACGGCACATAATAAGTTCACTCGTTGATACTTAATCACTACTGATAATTAATCTTTAATTAAAATTTCACACTCAGAAGGGTTGTGATTTGGTTAAGAATTCTCGTTGGCCCTTGATAGGGATGTAACTCACTTATGAAGCAAAAGTTAAATATAAATTAAAAATATACACAGAGTCTTCCTTCGACCTTGATACCCAGTACACCTCCTGAGACACGTTAGTTAGTAGTTATACAACATAGCTTCTTGAACCCTTGACAAGGGTATCAGCATCCCTTATTATAAAATCATTAAAAAATCACAAAAATACACCTAAAGACCCAGACAATTTGTTCCACATTAAGTCTGATGACTAGTGGTTATACGGCTTCGAGTCTCGAACCCTTTACAATGTTGTCAAACACCCTCAGTTAAAATTTTTTAAAATGTTATAAAGAAACATACAGAAATATCTTTCGAGCTATCACAATGCAAATTCAAGGTATCATCTCAGGGGGTATACAGTCCATCAAGCTCAGGGTAAGGGTAATTATCTGCGTGTTTTTTAATTTTTTTATTTCTTGTTGAAATTTTGCTTCCTGAGTGCCTTATCTTCTCATCAAAGGTCAATAAAATTTTATAACTAAATTGTCCAAATCAAAACATTTTTTCGTGTAAAATTTGAATAAAATAGTGATTGAGCATCAACCTGTGAATTTATTATGTATAGCTTCTATAAAATAGAAACTCGTTGGCATAACGGATCATTTTGTTGCTAACTTCAACATATAAACTATCATCTGTCCAATTTCTGTCAGCTGTATTTGACAACTACTTTTTGCCAGTAAAAATATTTATAATTAAAAATTCAATTGTTAAAATAACATAAACTTTTTACACCACTCGTTCAGGAAATATATTTTTTCTTATTTTCGACTGCTTATGGTGTTATTAAATTATTTTTATGTTAGGGTAGTGAATTTTGCCAACAGTTTATCTTTGGATAGAATTTTAGAGTTATTTAAGCCTTAAAACGAAAAACTCCAAGTCAGATTGATTCCTGGAAAGTTCAGAAATATTTTTTTAATATTACAAATGTAACATAATAATTTTTATATAAAATTTGTTGTAAAATTCCTAGTTAAACCACGACAATATTGTATATAGCATTTATTTTACTTATTAGTGGCAGAGTGAAAAAGATCTTTTCATTTATTTCGTGATAATATAGGGTCGAATTTTTCCGCTATAAAAAACAGAACCGCTACTTATTAGTATTTTTGTGTAATCCCTTTTGCTACAAGGATTCATCAGTTACAATAAATTAAACGATTTTCATAACACTCATATAATAAATGAGAAAGAAAATTAAATAAAATATGACTATATATATTGTCAGGCTTCAGAAATCAACTACTAATTAAATATTATTTATAGCTTTGTGAAATGAAACAATAGGTACCCAGCTATAAAATAACCAAAATGGCATTATTTACTGATTTCATGATAAAAACAAATATCATTTGGTCATGAAACGTACAGAGAAAGCTATTCTAAATAATTTAGTGAGGAAACAAGACACCCGAGAAAATACAGTGCACTCAACAGAGGTTAACACTAATCTGAATGTATATATAAATATATATATATATAATATATATATATATATATATATATATATATATATATATATAATATATATATATATAATTTATTTATATAATATATATATATATATATATATTATATATATATATATATATATATATATATATATATATATATATATATTATATATATATTTATATATATATATATATATATATATATATATATATATATATATATATATATCTTTTATTTATATATATATTTATATATATATATATATATATATATACATATATATATATATATATATATATATATATATATATATATATATATATATATATATATATATATATGTATATAATATAAAATAAAAAAAACACAAAAAAGAAGAAGAAAATGAATGTGACACAGTACGGGAGGAGAAAAAGAAAAAAACATACAACAATCAATCAGCTCAACAGGAAACATAACGTAATATACAGAAGTGAAAAAGGATACAACTAACGCGAGATGATAGAACTAATAGGAATAAAAATAAAAGTCAAGTTGGGTTCCCGAGGAGGAATTTTTTATAAAATAGCTTGAAATCAATAACTGACCTGCTTTGAATAATGTGCGGTACCGAATTGTCATCCATCTTAACAACCTGTCTCTTATTCCCTAAATAAGCTCTACTGCCTCATCAGAGAAGCAGTAATAATGAAGCTTTGCACTGAGGATACTATGATCTATAGTACCAAATGCTTTACTGTAATCCAAAAGGAGTACAGTTGACGATTCACCATGGTCAGCAGCTCGAAGGATATCATCTATTATGGCTGCGAGAGCGGTGGTTGAGCTGTGCCCTCCACGAAACGCTGACTGAAATTTTGGGAAGAGACTGCTATTGGACAAGAACTGCACCACTCTATCATATATTATTTTCTCAAAAACCTTTGATAATACTGGTAGTTGACTAATAGGGAGGAGGTCTGATAGCTCGCTAGGGCTTATTGTTTTCGGCAAGGGTCTCACCAAAGAACTCTTCCAAAAGTCAGGAAAATGCTTTTCCGTAATACATGTATAAAATATATGTGCGATGCGATATAATCGCCACACATCCGCAACATTTGTAAACTAATTCCATCGAAGCCAGCAGCATTAGATGTCTGCGAACTATATATATATATATATTTATATATATATATATATATATATATATATATTATTATATATATATATATATAGTAAAATAAAGTCAAAAAAAGTATATCTTATACTCTATTACTTTACAATATTTTAAATCAGTCATTTTTAAATCTACATGACTACTAAAAACAAAGATCCCTTTCTTTATACAATACTCAGAAGCTCGACACTTAAAACAATAAAATGTCTTAGTTCAGATTAGTGTTAACCTCTGTTGAGTGCTCTGTATTTTCCCGGGTGTCTTGTTTTCTCACTAAATAATTTAGAATAGCTTTCTCTGTACGTTTCATGACCAAATAATATTTGTTTTTATCATGAAATCAGTAAATAATGCCATT
>JAHKBH010002254.1:10000-20953 GCA_019049505.1 Pachyrhynchus sulphureomaculatus
GGTAATGAAGGGGTGACGCTAAGTACTGTCAATGGAAGGAAGACAATAATCGATAAGTGCACAAGAGATGGCCCAGATAAAGTGGAAGGAATCTGTGGAACCCAAAATCAACGAGAACCGTAAACAAAGAGAGGAAGGAGGAAAGAAACCCTGGAAATTACAAAGCTAAGAGAGAGAAGACTACCATTTCAATTCAGATGGATCATAAAACACTTGAAGACAGGGAATTATCGTGTGGAGTTGATTTATCACAGGAGAGGAGGAAACTATATATGCTACTAAGACCATCTAGGTCTGTTCTTTTATTGATATTAAGGTGATTCTCCTGGATGTAACACATTTTAAGGAATTCTCTCTTGGAAAGATTGTTAGAGAAATGGAGAATTTTGGGTTCCCTGAAATTAAAAGAATGACCATTGTCAACAGAATGGGTCGCCAAAGCACATCTGTGTGGATGGCATCTAGTATCACTTTTATGGATTGCAATACATTGCAATACAATTCAAGGATTGAGAAGTCTGGCCAATATAGATTGATGGAAATTGAGGCAGAAAATTGAGTAAACTAAGTCTGACATGGAAAGAACTGGCAACGGGGCCTTCAGCTTGCTGAAAACACGTCTGTTTTTGAAGAAGTAATATTTAGCAATTTTAATGTTAGGAATGACACGCAAAATGTGGACCCAATTTGTTTGTAAGGCCAGGAATGAACGGTAAAGAAAGCAGCGACCAATTTATTTCGACTGGGGAGTTAGAGGGGGAGGGGAGATATGCGGTAGGTGGAGGGGAGGGGGTTCTGGAGGAATTTGGTGGATATGAGTAAGCTTGTACTAAGGACCAAAGACGAAGTCGGGTGTCGACCCCGTATTCTGGTTAATTGAGTTTTCTTGACTAAAAACCCCTTATCTCTGTCGGTCAGCTGTCTCCTGTTGTCCCTGTCATCTTTCCTATATGGCGGTGACCATGTGTGGTGGTCACAGGTGAAATAATTAACAATGTTCTCAACATCCAAGGTTCCCAATTACATCCATGTTTTAAATTTGGTTTTTATAATTTTGTCTACAGTGTTATAGTGTGTATTTTATGTGTTTTATGGATTAACCAACTTTTTTATGTAACAACTTTTTTATGTATAAGCTACCTACGGCCATTCAGGCTAACGAAATCTTTGCACTTCTCATGTGAGTTTTTTTTAAATTTATTATGACTAATATCTTATTTTTGTTCTACACTAATTTTATTTATTATAACAACTTAATGATAACATCATTAATTTAAATGTGTCCCAAACACGATCAGTGAATATGCTTTGTTCTTCTTTTCAGTTCTGCCCTGAAGAAGGTCCCAATCTAGGACCGAAATATTGGCTTAATGAAAAATTGTGTGATCTCTTATCACGCGCCATTTTTTGCCGAGTTCCCCAACTAATATATATATATTATATATATATATATATATATATATATAAATATATATATATATATATATATATATATATATATATATATATATATATACATGTATATATATATATATATATATATATATATATATATATATATATATATATATATATATATAGTCTAGCACACGTGCTGTTCTTGAGTCGCTGTACTCGGTGGGAAACACAGTCTTGGGCAAATTATTCCAAAGGAATCATGTTCTCCATATAACGGACTGCTTGAAAAAGCGTGTACGAGGAGTAACAAGCTGAAACTCATACGGATGTGAAGTATCAGCGGAACGTGTATTTCTGACATGCACCGCTCTGGAAGGAATTAAGCGGGCTACATCCTTCGAACACTTTCCATGAAAATACTTGTAGAATAGACTGAAGTAACCAACCGTTCTTCAATGTTCCAGCGAATCAAGACCGCCGGTCAGTTCTGGGTCTCCAATCAGACGAACAGCTGTTCTCTGAATAGAATCCAAACAAATGCAGTGTATGTTTTGGGAGCGGAGCCCCAAATATGGGAGCAGTATTCCATACTTGGTCGAATTTGAGCTTTATAAAGAATTAACAGTTGTTGTGGAGTGCAAGGCTTTCTGGTTCGAAATAATATTCCCACCTTTTGAGAAGCTCTCCTTCCTATGCCTGCAACATGTTCATGCTAGGACATATTTGCTCCAAATCAACGCCCAACAAATTTAGTGACGATGCTAGAGGAATGGAGTGCCCCGACATTACTATGTCGGTTTCAGCAACGTTAACTTTTTTAGAAAAAACTTCCGCCTGTGTCTTTGCAGCGTTAAATTCCACTTGGTTACTGCCACCCCAAGATAGAATTTCTTACAGGTCTTTGTTAAGTTGAATGAATTCCTGCTGTCTGCGGATATTCGTCTGAGTAGCTGATGTCCGAGCGTTCAAAAAGAAGAGATAAGCATACTATCATCTCCAAAGCTGTAGTTTGAATTCCCGGTCTTTTCTAGCAGATCGTTAATGTAACTGAGAAAGAGAGTGCGAGACAGTATGGAGTCTTGGGGCACGCCGGCGTTGATAGTGAAGGTGTTAGAAAGAAATCCGTCGACTGCCAGTGGTAACGAACGCTCTACGAGGAAACATAAGAGCCACAAACAAAACTTTTCAGACATGCCATAAGTGCGTAGCTTAGCCAACAGTCCATCGTGCCAAACACGGTCGAATGCCTTGGATATGTCAAAAGTAACCACTCGAGATTCTCCAAAGCGTTCAATTGCGTTGTTCCAAACATGTGTTACATAAGTCAGAAGATCTCCTGTTGATCTATGTTTACGAAAGCCATATTGGTGATCGCTAATAATATTGAATCGTTCAAGATATTTTAGAAGATGCTGATTGATAACCTTTTCCATGACTTTTTGATTTATTGAAAGCAGTGCGACTGGTCGGTAGTTATTTGACAAGGTCTTCTTGCCTTTTTTAGGTATCGGCTGAACTCTGTCACATTCCAGCAGGAAGGAAATATTCCCTTTCTGTAGGATAGGTTGAAAAATCTACGGAAAACTGGTGCTAGTTCCTTCCCACAGTTTTTGAGAACTTATAGCAAGTATTCCTCAGCACCAGAAGCTTTTTTGGTGTCTAGCTTCATTAAAATTCTTTTTATTATACGCTGTCTGAAGACAATATCGGGCATCCTTGACTGCACTATGGTAATAGTAGTTGGTGTTTTTTCTTGGAAATCGACAGTAGAATGGATGCAAAGGGCTCAGCCAACAAGTTCGCTTTCTCAACAGCTGTCGTTGAAATAGAATTATCTAGCCGTGTGAGTGATGGTATAGTGGATTTGGTGAAATTTTGACTAACTACCTTAGCGACTGACCAAGAGGACCTAGAATTGTTGAGACAAGCGAGAAGTTTGATTCGAATTCGTTGATTGTGTGCCTCCTTGGTTTCGTCGATAATTTCTTTGCATCTGTTCCAGCACGAACAGAGGTGTTACTATTTATGGTGTTAGGATTCTCACTCCATTGTCGGTAGGCAAGATGTTTAGAAGCAACAGCTTCTTTGCACTTTCAGTCAAATCAAGGCTCGTTGGAAGGGCATTTCTTCGAAAAAGGGATGTAGGCCCAGTCAGATGGGTCGTCAGGTCGAAAACAAACGTTTAACCAAGGGAAAGTTCGAAAATATTCAATCCCATTTAGCAGATTTGTAGTGCCAAATCTTGCGCGGTTTAAGCGCCTCTTTGTCACTGATTAGTAGCATACTCGATGTTAAAAGCAGTTTATGGTCAGAAGAACCTAACGGCGGATTTACGGTGACCGTGTAAATCTCCTGATTGGTGGTTAAAAACAGATCAAGAAGACTACCAAGCTCCCCGTCTCGATCAAGGATCCGTGTTGGTTCGTCAATAAGCTAAGTTAAGCCACAACTGATTGAAATTGATTCAGCTTCGCGACTTTGTTGGTTGATTGTATTTGAATATTTAAGCCAGTTGATGTTGTGGACATTAAAGTCGCCCAGGATGGCAATTTCAGCATTTGGATAGTTAATTTGTTAATTATTCTTGGTGTCTGTAAGAGAAGCGAAAAATGTTCTACAGTTAGTATCACTTGGTGGTCGATAGAGGATACAGAAGAACCTTGTGGTTTGTTGAATCGTTATTTTTAACCACATAACATTAAAGTTTGGTGCTCCAGAGTCTCTTCTCGTTAGCAAGAGAGGTTGCTCCTGACAAAAAGACAAATTCCAAGTTACGCCTAAATCGGGAATAGGTTAAAGATAGTTGACTCTGCTGGTCGACGAACTGACCTTGGTTTCACACATGAGATTTATTTCATTGCAGGTATTGTGCACTGAAGTTATGTTCTAGTTTAAATCTCGTATGTTGCAAAAAAAAATTATGATCTCTGCATGTCCACGCCCCCCGAACCAGCCTCCACCCTGAGATCCGAACTGGGGCTATTTTACCTCCGGAATTTTTTGTACCTAGGTGCCTCATCATGCTATTTGGTCCCACAGTCGGGGACATCGGCACAGCCACGAGACGATAAGCAACTTCAAGCAGCCCAAGCCGATGCGATGGTATCACACCGGGCGATGCTGGTGGGATCTGGGCATCTACCATCTAGGTTGTTATTTAAGTCGCCTCCTACGACAGGCAGAACCTACGGGGGGAGACATTCTATCCCGCTCCCCTACAGGGTAATATATATTATATATATATATATATATAATATATATATATATTATATATATATATATATATGAGGATCGCTTGAAAAGTTCGCGGTCTCACCAAAAAATAAATATAATATTTTTATTATAGTACCCTCACTAAGTTCATACTTTCTTTGGTTGTCTCACTGCAAAATATTGTTGCTGTGGAATTTGTGGTTTTTACGTTAGAACAAGTTTAGTGAGACCAAGTGCATCGTTTTGGAAAAATGGAAAAAATTGAACAACGTGCGGTCATCAAGTACCTATTTAAAAAAGATTGACGCCAAAGGAGGTCTACGATGATATGAAAACAACAGTAGGGGAATCTGCTCCATCATATACCACTGTAAAAATGGGTTGCAAAACTTAAATGTGGACGAGAAAGCATCGAAGATGATCCTCGCTCCGCCGGCCCACGACGTCTACGACTGAAGAAATCATTGACAAAGCGTGTGATCTCATATTTGAAAGACCTTAGATTAACTATCAGAAGAAGATTGCAGACACTATAGGGATCTCGTATGAACGAACACAAAACATCACTGCCAACGAACTCGGATTTTCTAAGGTTTCCGCTAGGTGGGTCCACAGATTGCTTTCAGCTGAAACAAAAATGAATTCGACTCGCGATTTGTCGCGACGGTTTGGAGATGTTTGAAGCTGATCCGCAAGATTTTCTTAACAGGTTTGTGACGATGGACGAAACCTGGGTTCACCACTATACTCCAAAGTCAAAACAACAATCCAAGCAGTGGAAAAAAAAAAACTGATGAATCGACCCCAAGAAAGCGAACGCAATTCTGTTGGCGGGAAAAGTGATGGCGTCAGTTTTTTGGGATGCTAAAGGTATTATGGTGGACTACCTTCCGAAAGGCAATCAAGAAATTAAAGAGAAACGCGATTACTGGGAAAGAAAGTTTTGTTCCATTAGGACAACACTCGCGTTCACACGTCTGTTGAGTCTATGGCTCATATTCGTGATTGGGCCGCGAACTTTTCAATCCATCCTTGTATATTACACGTTTATGATTTTTATTTAGTATTTTTCACTACACTATTGCAATTTGTTTAAAACTATCTATTAACATTTTACACGTTTACAAGAAGTACATTATATACATAATAGTTAGTTTATATTGACCAAAGGTTCAAAAAATTGCTACTCTTTTTGATTTGCGGTCTATTTTTAAGTTGTTAACTTTCCTTCCGCACAGGTACCCGACGCTCACCAGCTTGAGGTCAGCGTACCGTGGCGTGCATTCAGCACGCTTAAGGCACGCTTTAGATACTTTAATCGGTTGGGCCTAGAATCCCTGCATGTACGTTTTCCTTTATTTGGCTCCTCCGATTTCTTCCAATTTGCACTCATCCCGAAGCAGTTATGGAGCTTCGAAGTAACCTGATATGATCTATGACATAATGGTTTGTGTGTAGGATTATGTTCTATTCTGGTTTGTTTCAGGTCTTGCCTCAGAGTCGATACGTGTTTTTATGCCTGTAAAAATTTCTCTGCTGTTTCGTCTTACTGTTTGCATGTTTATAATCTGATACAAATCTCTCATTCTTTTGTACCTGTCGCTCCATGTCACGCGTTTTAGTATTTTGTTCTGCATTCGTTGCAGTATACATTAGTACTGGTCTAACGATCTGTTTATATATCATTAATTTATTTTTTGGCTGCATATGTGAATTTGGAGCTAATAATGCATAGAGATTTTCCGTTTCAACGAATGCCTTTTGAAGTACGTTCGATATATGTAAGTATAATTTGAGGCGTGCGTCTATAATGACACCCAGACACTTCAAATTATTTCTGATCGCTATCTGAGTGTCATTTATTTTAATTAGTAAATTGATTCTGTTGTTGGTAAACTTCTTATTGAGGATAATTTCTTCACATGTAGAAGCGTTTAATGTTATCTTCCAGTGCTTTAGCCATGGCAGTATTCTATTTAGGTGGTTGCAGATGTGCACGTTTGCAGCATTCGCGTAATACGAATGTGCGTCGATGAGCGCATCATCTGCAAATAATCCAATTTTTGTGGATGGGTATGTAGAAAATCGGGCAGATATAAATTGTAAAGTTTCGCATATGATATTCCTGGACCGTCAACAGAGAATTTCCCCACTCTTACCTTAAATTTTCTTTTTGTTAAGTTTTTTTATTGTTCACGTCCCCGCCCGAGTAGAGTTTTTACCTTTTTTAATGTTCCGTACGGAACACTTATAAGATGACTTCGGTGTCTGTCTGTCTGTCTGTCTGTCTGTCACACCCGATTTTCTCCGAAACTACTTGTCATAGAAAGTTGAAATTTGGTAATAATATCGGAATTAATGGCCTCATCAAAGCCGTGTAGTTTTGAAAGTTAAATTTTGACTTAAGGGGTTAGTTTTGGGGGGTGAAATCGGAAGTGAAAAAAAATTTTTTTCACTTCCGATTTTTTTTACTAGGTCATCAAGTGTGGTGTCAAATGAAAGCTTGTGAAAACGCGAGTAAAATATATATATAATGTAATACTTGGGCTCACTTTTCCTTGAATTATTTTTTAAAAAATCGCGAAAAATCGCTTGCCCCTCCTACCTTATCTCGAAAATTTTGAAAAAAAATTCTGGAATATTTTCCACGGGGTGCAGATTGAACTAAAATTATCACGAGTGCATTACCTTTAATAATTTATCTGGTATAAAAAAAAAACAAAAACTTTGTTGAAAAACTCATTTGGGGTGTATTTTGTGAAGTCACTGATCATTTTATACCACCGTAAAAAATTTTTTTATTTTAAATGCAATCTACGTACGGAACACTAATTATGTAACTTCAACTTGCACTTGACCGGGTTATTTTATATCTTATAGGGTATTGGTAAGGATGTCGTAATACCCGTCAAAGTGTCAAAGTGCCGAAACATACATGTTTGTATTTTACAGTACCTTTTAGACAACGCGGTAGTGCTTTCACGGATTTTATTGCATTTCTGCAAACAACTTCTACCTATGTATGCGGCCAGGGCAAATATACTTAATTTAATTAATAAATAAAAGTATACCGACTTGCCGGGACTGGAACCCGAGATCATCTGCACCGCAAGCAAGTTATTACGCCACGGAGCCAAGTATGTTTATAGTAATGTAACTATTTATAGCGGTAGGTTATGTAAAGTTAGTAGTTTATATGTTAGTCCATTAATCCATACTGTGCTGAAAGTTTTTTGGATATCCAGTGCGATCGCCACAATGTTCTGTCGATTGTTTATTTTGTTTAATGACAACCTGCACAACCTTAGCAATCAACAGAACTGTGCCTTGAAATTTATTGTCTGTGTCGTATATGTTTGTCAGTTTGTTTTAGTATGTTTCTTTCTGTTGG
Organism: Pachyrhynchus sulphureomaculatus; assembly: GCA_019049505.1. Taxonomy (NCBI): domain Eukaryota; kingdom Metazoa; phylum Arthropoda; class Insecta; order Coleoptera; family Curculionidae; genus Pachyrhynchus; species Pachyrhynchus sulphureomaculatus. The sequence goes on from JAHKBH010002254.1 coordinate 18,003, forward strand.
TTTGGCTAGTATTCTGAGCAACAATTTCCATTGCTCGGAGTAGTGTTGTAGTAATGTTACGGCGTTGATTATATAAGTTAGTTTTAATAGTGTTTTTGTAGGTATGTTTTTTTAGAAGTAGATGGAGACTTCTTCTTCGCCTAGGCTTTATTGTTGGGTATTTCGTTTATTAATTTTTAAATTTCTACAGGGCTCGTATATAGTCTTCCTCCATACTCTTGGTGGTATTGGGTATTTTCTACGTACTGATCTTGATCCTATTTTAGTTATCTCATCTTGATCAGGTGTAGAATTCGGTTCGCTACCGTACGTCCATTCTATATGATCAGCTAGGTTGTCGGCTTTGTGGTTTTCGGTCTGTGCAGTGTGTGTTTGTAGCGTTGCTATGTTGCTAAATTTATTTTTTTAGTCTTCTGGTCACACGCAAGAGGAAATTTCCTTGTATGGACAATCCTCTCAGAACGTCGTTTCCACGCTTCGTTTCTGTATTTATTTATTTTGGTCCGTATTGTGTTTTGTAACTCACGAACTATAAGAATGTCGTTTTGATTCCTTGCAGCTTACGTCACCTTCTCATTCGATTTTTAAAGCTTCATTAGGTTTACTATATCAACGCCGGGATCCTGTTCTACCTGAGTTTAGCAGCGTTTTTTTGACAATTCGGTCTCTTGCCAACAGGAGGTTGTTTACCAGTTTCCCAACTTCCTCTTCTAATTATTTCAGTTGAAGTAATCTTATTATTAAGTTGGGTTTGAGTCAGTTAGGCTCTGTCTAACAACTTTCATTGGCATTAGTAAATGACAAGGTTATATCCACCCTACCTTGCTACTGTGACTTGCCAGTCAAGACTGAAGACAATTCAAGTCCAGTACCACAAGAGCCGCAGACTAAGATAGTTTTTATGTAACACCAAGTCTATATAAATTGGTGTTTATATTATTGACTGGGTAGTGAGAGGGAGATGTCGTTGCTAATATTTGGATGTCATTTGTCGTGGCAGAATCTTGAATTCTGACTCCATGCTGGTTGTTCCGCCGATTATGCCACGCAGTATCTCGCGCATGACCAAAACTTTATTGCCTCGGTTGAACATTTTCTGTTAAATCATTATTATGAAATCGCAAGCTGGTGGCGGGCATAACATCGATTAATTATTACCCCCCCGTTGCTTAGTTTGTATAGCGAGATTTTTCGATGTTAGAATTGTCAAAGCCTATTAGAATTATGACTTATGATTTTTTTTAATTAATAGTGCTTACGCCTCCTCCTCTTTGATTTAGATCCTTTTTATAAACAATGTAGTTTCTAACATTTAACTTACCAATTTTTTATTTAGTTTTGTTTCATTGATAATAATAAATTCCATTTTATTTTAAATATAAAAACTAAATTAGTTGGCCTAGTGTTTATTGATAATGCCGTTGGCATTCCATAAAACGATTTTTATTGTATTGAAATTGTGTGTTTTTTTATATATTAGAATTTTCTATGTTTACATGAATAACATCACGATTCTGAATTTTTCGTGTCTGGTGGTGCAATTTTTAGTTGGCTTTGCGGTTAGATATGTTTATCATTCTGACCAACTTCTTGTCTTTCTATTTCTTTGTTCAGGTTATTCATAGTACTAGTTAAGTCATGGAAATTGACCTGTTGATTTTGTTGTTGATTGTGTTGTGTTCCCTCGTTGTGTTCTTAATTGTGTAAATTCTTCGTTATCTCTATCCATGTCTTCTGCTTGCTTTCTCCCGCATTGGAGGGGCTTGTATTTATTTTTTCCTTGTTTCTCTTACGGTTGCTAGTTAGTCTTGGTTTGACTGGCCCTGTATTGGTATATGGGGCAAGTCTTATCATTAATACGATGATTTCCATTACAATTGGAATATTTATTCAGATGACGAGCAATGTCGAAATCGGTTCTGTGGGAGGTGGCATGCACCACATGTTACATCTCCGACACTGTATAATGTCGTTTGCTTTCGTCTCTCTCATGTCACCGATATGTATATATTTTAACGTCTATGTTGTATGTCCTTTTTTAGGTTCATATTTTATGTCGTCCTTGTCGGTCTGTGGTCTAGTCCTTTCATTACGAAGGCATGCGTTCTGTCCTCGAGAGTCGCATACGTACTGTTCGTTCATTTAATGTTTTTTTTTTAATTGTCATATTCGTCCTATATCTATTGCATGAATGATAATATGTATTTTTTTGTCAATTTGATACTGCAACCTTTTGATAGTATTCTGTTTAGGGTCGTTGTTATTTTTTGTATTGTGCGTTATTGTTTACCGTGCCTGAGAGATGATGATCGGCGGGGTTTTTTTCTGCCTCCGCTTTGCCACTGCATCCAGTAGGTTTTCGATATTTCTCTCATTTTATGAGCCAGAGTTCTCTTGATTTGTGGTTATGTCAATAATTGTGTCATTATCTACTTCAATAGTGGTTTCTGGGTCTTGTAAGAGTGGTTCAAAGTTGTTTATTGTCGGGATCTGCGTTGTGTTAGTTTTTGCATCTTCTGTTTCGTAAAACAAGAAGCTATTTAACCTTTTTACCTGTATCAGCAGTAGCTACGTTGTCTGCCTTCCTTTTCTCCATTAGTGCGTTTTCTTTTCCATAATTATCTATTTTGGGGCTCGAGAGTATATTGATTTGACTCTACCAGGACTATCTTTGGATACTACTGGTTTTTGAACCACTGTCTTTACTTGTGCCTTCAGATGGCGGTGGAGTTTCTGTGGATGTCCGTATACACTCTATGTATCGCTCTTAGATGTTGATTATTGGTTAATATTTCTTCTTTCTTTATCCTGGGTACGACTTTATTCCCGATTAGGCGTAATTTTGGAATCTGTCTTTTTGTCAGAAGCGACCTCTCTTACCAACGAGAAGAGACTCTGGAGCCCCCAAACTATTGATGTTATGTGGTTAAAAAGTAACGAATCAACCAACC
>JAHKBH010002255.1:0-22816 GCA_019049505.1 Pachyrhynchus sulphureomaculatus
TGTGGAGACGAGGTAATTTTTTGTACGCCTTTTGAAAATAGTCCCTACAGTTGTTTCAAAAGCCTAGTTGTACTGTTTTGGGCACCATTCATTTTGTAATAAGAATTTAAATTTAGCTCAAAAAATGAAAAAAACACTGAAAAGTTATTTAGTTGTTCATATAAAATTGAGTAAAGTACAACTTATACGTCCTGTAAGATAGAATAGAACGGGAGTTCAGTGAAACACTACGCTAACGCGAAGTACAGTATATTAACAAATAAAAAAACATTTTCCATTTTATTAGACCCTTAGAATTAAATAAACTAGATTAATAACCATAGATAGTCTTTAGCTTAGAATTATGAAGTATAGTTTCGCGTATCACTTAGTTTTGAGAATGAAAAATGGCTTTAAAAAGGCACGATATAGAAAGATTGTTCCAGGTTCATTTCCGGTGAAAACCGATTCCGGAATCACACGTATTACGTAGCCGTCAGGAACACAAGTTGTGGGAAGGAACTGAGATATTTAAACTGGTATAGTTTTTTCGACTTACTGCTTGCTTCTCCTCGTGGGTTTTCTATCAACTGCTTGGTCTCTCCTGGCGAGTTTCCCATCAAAATATTGCCTCACACACTACCTCCTCATTTTCATTTGGTTAACTGATCAATACTTGGCTAATGTTTTTAGGATGGGGGATATTTCTGGAACGGAAAAAGGCTTGAGATTTCAGGTCTGAAGAAAGCACCCACTCGATGATAAAAAAACACACTATCGTTCATTAGGCCCACACCATGTAATTGATGGAAAAGCCTTCACTACATGGACGACGGAAAGAGCCTCACTACATGACGGACGGAAAAAGTCCTTAAAAATTGCAAATGGCCCCTTTATACCATTCTTCTTCTCTTACCTTCGAAGTGAAGTCTTTAAAATGTACCGGTTCACTTCAGGAACGCAAAATGAGACGAGATTAGACTTGCAACTTGATAGACAAGGACCGAGGATGCTCGTCCTAATCATAATCCATACATATTCAATGCAAATGAAATAAGTTAAATCGATCACAAGAGCCTAGTAAAGGTTGAATTACACTGCTTAAATCAAATAAGGCAAATGTAATAAAATTTAAATTCACTGTATTAAAAATTATTACATGAATTAAAGTAAGAAAAGCGATTTTGTAACATGAGCTTAAACTTAGGAAAAAAATGGATGTTACAATATATACTGAGTAGTGTCATTGTGCCAAATATTCACTTTCTTAACATAATAACATAACCATATTTGTCCTTGTAGGTATACTCTTTTTAGGTGTTCCAATGCTGCATGAGATGTAGGCACTAAAGATGGCAATTAAGCACAGGTTTTTATGGCTGTGCCTTTTACAAAGGAATTGAATTTCAAAGTAATCGTTCTCCCTAGAACAATTAAAAGAAAATATCCGGCAAGAAATAACAACAATTTTGAGCTTGATTTACATACGGTCGATTTCGATATATTTTGTTGGTACAGCGTGTTTTTTAAGTTGAGGCAAAATTTTTATGTAATTATAGTACTTACTGAATAAAGCTAGTTCGTCAAATACAGCTTGTATATTAGTTTTTTTCAAAAACTGTCTTTGTAACTTATCCCGTTATTGCAACGCCACTGTCATCGCGTGATGCCAATAGCGTAAGCACACAGTTCGGTTAAGTGATAAAATCTTATATCATCCTTTATGTTATTTAGTGACGATTCGTGCTTGTTTCAACTTAATTACTAACAGAAAAAAATATTACTTTTTGTCTGTTTCCAGACAATAACTGATTAATCACTGGGTAACATGGACTAAAATTTTAAATCTTTTTATTAATACAATATTATTTACTTTACTGTACAGGCTATTTTAGGCAATTTTTTTGAGGATTATTTTTACTTACTTTTTGGTGCTAGAGCCATATATATCATATAATAGGTTGTCGAGAAAGTACGAGGCTTTATTTTTGCTAGAAGGCTTTAAAGTCGTTTTATCCTGACGGTAACAAAATCTTCACCTAACAATCAAGAGAGTCCAATTGAGCAAGTCGAACAATTAAAATATTTGGTAACATTATCACAGAAAATTTGTATCCTAAAAAAGATTAAATGTAGCAGGGAACTTGCAAGAGGAATTTTCAGGAAGATGGCTTCTTTTTTCTGCAGTTGGAGCCTAATTCCTAAATTAAGGCTGGTGTTAGTGAAGTGTTAGCTTGGTTAGTATTTCTATATGGTGTTGAAACATCGACCATGAAAATTAGGCCCATAAAATAATTTAGAAGCAGTTGGACGATGAAAGTACCATGGTTCGTATAGCTGAACAAGCGGAGATTCGAAGAGCCAGTAACGTATTTACTTAGTATCGCAAGAACAGGTATTTCGTACCCTAAGTATTATCTATCAAAGGGAAAATAGACGCAGTCGAGGTTCTGGAAAAAAATAGAAGTTCCTGTTTGAGGAAACATTAGAGACTGACCCGGTATGCTTTCCATAAAAGATTCAACGAAAAAAGAGGTATTAGGAGACGATCTTGCACTTTAGTACAGTCTGAGATTTCACACTGATCAGCTGACAAAATTATAGTGAATCTTGGTGTCATGTTGGTAGAGCAGTCAAACAGCAAGGAAGGAGCCCAATGCTGGCAGCAAGGCCAGTTGCAGCCAAAGGAAAAGGGGTAAAGAACTTGCATTGATGCGTTTGATAGTTTAGGGAACAAAAAATGCTTTGAAAAAGGTTAAATTTCTGAAAAAAAAAATCGTTACATTTTGCAATGAAACTACTATAGGAGGAAAAATTTATTCTCGTGAAGAAACTTGTGCTATTTAGGATAAATATACTTTATTAAAAACAACATGCAAGGGTTGGTTCGCTTGCTTATATTTGATGATGCGCTTTGCTCTGGTTTGCTAATCTGGTTGCAATCATCGAAAAGAAATCTTGGAAATGTTTGAACAAGATAGCACATAAGTCGTAAGATCGCCGAGCAGCTAAACATCTATTATCAAACGTTGTTAAAATGGAACGAAATCGACCCATTTTTGAAACGTGTCATTGCGGGTGATGAAAAATGGATCACGTGCCAATAATAATGCGAGAAAAAAGATCGTAGTCAAAGGTGGTGACGCTGCGCAAACAATGGCCAATCCAGGAGTAACGACAAGGAAGATGACGCTGTGTGTATGGTGAGTTTCGGAAGGAATCTTGTATCATGAGGTGCTATAATTAGACCTAACAAATAATTTCTGATTTCTAACTAGAATTGTTTAACAGAAAAGGCGTTATTACGGCACGCCAGACCACACAAATCTTTTACTGTCCAGCGCTTGGCTGCGACGTTTTTTATGGATCTATCATACAGGTCAGACTTTTCACCGTCGGACTGGTCTCTGCAAAGCTTTCATAACAGTGTCTTTAAAAGAAGCTTGTGAAAATCACGTGGTTTAGTTCTTCGTCCAAAGTTTTATAGTGACGGAATAATGGTTCTACCAGAAAGATGGCAAAAAGTTGGCGAATGAAACGATAGATATTCGAAGGCTAGATACTTTTTTCGACAGTCCAATATTTTTGTTGTTCGTAATATATCCTCTATCCCAGCAGAAACAGAATTTTTAATATCAAATTAAACACATGTTAGTTAGAATTGTTTAAATCGTTTATCTCATTCGTTCTACTTTCCTTCTCTAGAGTTAACTCAATCATAATTGCGAGTTAGATTTTACATCGGTTTTTGGGATACTGTTAAGGGTCAGTAACTACGCTTTACCATTCAACAATATTGTCATATTCCATATATATTGTTATAGCTTGTGACCAGACTTTTACACTTGAGTATGAGAGTCTTCTAGTCAATAGTAGTTCTTTATTGTAAAAATACTTTCCGACCCACATCAAAACGTACTATCACCTTTACCACCATAACAAGCCACTGTTATACGGCGATAACTAAGAAGAAGTACCATAAAATAGCTAATCTAACGCTACTCAAGGTTAACGCTTTCAATAGGAAAAAGACACACTTGTCGTTATCATTTTCTTCTATTTTCAAAAGCTACGCTCTTTTCGTATGTCTGAAAAGTTCTGTTTGTGGCTTTCATGTTTCCTCAGAGAGCGTTCGTCTGACTGGAGACCCGGAAACTGACCGGCGGCCTTGAACATCGAAGAACGGTTGGCAACTTGAGCCTATTCTACAAGTACATGGAAAGTGTTCGAAGGGTGTAGCCCGCTTAATTCCTCCCAGAGCGGTGCATGTTAGAAATACACGTCGCACTAATACTTCACATGAGGTTCAGCTTGTTACTCCTTGTACAACGCTTTTCAAGCAGTCTTTTATATGGAGAACATCATCCCTTTGGAATAATTTGCCCAGGACTGTGTTTTCTCACCGAGTACAATTTACAGCGATTCAAGAACAACGTGAATCGCTTTGTCCGCACACGTGTCGCTCTTGTAGCGCTTTAGGAACTTCCCTGCAGCACGTGTGCTAGACACATAAAAAAAAAATTCAAAAAGTTCTTTTCGTTCAGAAGGTATAAAATCTCATTTTTCTCTTAATAACAAACAACACTTTCATCATATCATAATAATAACTAATCATAGTATAATAAATATATCATAAAGAAGAGATAAAAAATATGTTGTCATTCCGTTGAACCACATAAGTTGTTTCATTATTTTGGAAAAGATCGACGCAAATCTCTTGGATCTTTACTTGATAAAAGGAACTGGCTTAGAAATAATGTAGTCGATTTTTCTTTATATCTCAGCTATTCGTAGCTATATTTCAAAGTTGTCTAAACATTGATTTGGCAATACCATTATAGACAAGTCATGATACATTTCAGAAAATTTTATACAAATAGTATTCAGTTGGAAACCGACATAAGTTTAAAAATAACCTTGAGATAGATGACTAAAAACTTACGAAAGTAATAAAGCCATTGTGACAGTTGTATATAAGTTACATGTATATATATATATATATATATCATTTAAAATTTTATTCTCAAACGTAAATAATATTTTCTACGAACTAATTAATTTGTTATTTGTCACTTATTTTTTTATTTATCTGCTAATCTTCTTCGTAGGTTTTCTACATTGTCAAGCGTAATACTATAAACTTTGGTGGTTTATTTATGATCTATAACAAATTTCCAGGTAGAATTTGGAATTGTTTCCAATTGAAGAAATACTTTTCAATATTCTCTTAAAATTTTTACAAAAATACCATCTTCAAAGATATGTCTAAAAAACTTCTAAAATACGCCAAACTGCATCACTAACACAAAACTCACACACAATAAAAACTCTCATTCGATATTTTAGAAAGCCCACTTTTACAGACACCACTATTCCCACTAATTCATGCCACCCCAAACTAACATAAACTCGCAGCCTATAGATCCATGATTCACAGAGCATCTCCATCCCTTTAAATAAACAAAATTTAGAGAAAGAATTAGATATAATTAAGAATATTTCCCACAATAACGGATTTCAGAAAAAAATCATAGCTAACCTAATTAAAAATAAACAAAAACAACTAAATTTTAGACATTTATCCATATTTTAAAAAAGATGAAAAACAAACTTTTTCCTCATTGACATATTTCGGACCAATTTCTAATATAAAATTGCATATGTACTTGCAAAAGACAACAATAAATATCGCTTTTAAATCACCCCAAAAACTTTCCTTCCTCTTTTTCAATGCAAAAGACAAAACTCATAAATACAGAGACTCTGGAGTTTATAAACTGTCATGTAATGAATCTAATAGCCGTTATATAGGCCAAAGAAGGAAAAATTTCGATACAAGATTTAAAGAACACCAAATATTTTTTTAGAATAAACAAAGAAAACTCCAACTTTGCTAACCACTTCAATCAAACAAGTCATATTTTCCAGACATAAATAATCTACAATTATTACATTAAGCACAAAAAGGAAGAAAATTAAATATTTTAGAAGTCCTAGAGATCTACAAGCACAATAAAAATAAAGATACAATCCTATTAAATAATCAAACAGATGTTCAGAATTCAACCCTGTTTGGCGTATTTTAGAAGCTTTTTTAGATATATCTTTAGCCTTTCAGTGGTCGCGCTAAAATTCTTAACGCCAGTGGTCGCTGCGGACTCTCAGTCCATACTTAGAAAATATACGTGTTTTTAATATAAATTTATTAAAAATTATAAGGTTGCTGTAATAAAATACGTTGTAGATAGAAATCAGTATATTATATAGTAATAATATATTATAAAATATTCATAGTAACAGCTAAAGTTCCAACACATTCTACTAACTTAGGAACTACAGTAGGAACCATATTATAAAGCCTAACTACAAAAAAATATAATGAAAAAAAATCAAGATTATTAAATCTTATAATATTAGTTGCCCAATTCGCCATTTCTAAACATTCTGGGCAAATTAGTAGAGCATGTTCCAAACATAGATATGTGTGACACTTCCTACATAAATATCGGGTGGGACGATGCTTTTTTTTTTTCTGTCACACATAGCACATCGCCCTCTTTGATTTGCCGGCGGTTCTGCTTGCTGAGCTACCGGTTCTAATCCAAGAATCTCGCCAATCCTTATCTTCATCGATCTTGGTATATTTGTTAAAGAAGACCGAATTCTTAACTGGTCACTTATTAACTCAAAAGATAGTTTTCGCAAAAATTCTCTCCTTAAAATGTTTTTGTCTATATCATTGGCCTTGTAAATAACTAGAGAATTTATTCCTGCAACGTTTTAACATTGAATAAAAAATTACCATTGGCCACCTTCGGTACCACATGCACAATTATAAGCAGCGCAAAGTTTGTCCACCGTATCCACTCCTCCCTTTGTTTGATTGTAGGTAGTTATTATGTCTGGTTTACCTGTTTTCAGTGTCAATAATGTCATCATGGTGTAAGCTTGACGCGAGCAAAACATTTTTTCTTCTTTTTTGGAATGTAGGATAAGATAGTGCAGTTATCATGGAATGCAAACATTGACGACTTTTCAGGACGATTTACTGGGCTGCAAAATTCAATGGGAAGTTCCCTTTTATTCTTTCTAATCGTTCCTACAAGAGTCATTCTAAAATTCTTTTTTAGGTTTTCTATCAACTTAAAACTAGTGAAAAAATTATCACTGGGCTGCAAAATTAATTGAGAAGTTCCCTTTTATTCTTTCTAATCGTTCCTACAAGAGTCATTCTAAAATTCTTTTTTAGGTTTTCTATCAACTTAAAACTAGTGAAAAAATTATCAGTAGTAGTTACATTCCGTCCAGTTCCCCTTATAGATTCACACATTCTTTCCATAACAGCATCTGGAGAATTATTTATTTCCCAAGGACCAGCTGGTTGTTTACCAATATATACTTCCATGTTGCAAGTATAAAAAACCTATTGAATCGCAGAGGGCATAAATCTTAATGCCATATTGCTCGGTTTATTGGAATATATTGACGAAATATACATCTACCTCAAAAAGCCTCCAGTTTCTCGTCAACTGTTACGTAATGGAAAGGTGTGAATGCAGTTTTTACATTTCTCTACGAAAATGTCAAAAATATCTCGAATCGCCGCCAACCTGTCTAGAGACTTCCTAGCTTCACGGGTTTCAAGATCATCAAATCTTATATGTCGCATTAGAAAACGAAATCTTTGTAATGACATCGTAAGTCTAAATATCTCAACCCCAGTGCCATCAACTCTCCAAAGATCTTCAGCATTGAGGTGATTACTCTTCATAACTCCCGCCAAATATAAGAGACCTATCAGTGCTTGTAGTTCAAGAATATTTTGTTGTTTTTGCATCACGTTCACGGGAATATTTATCTTGAACAGCCTGAATATGCTTTGTTTGTATTATCTACAATAACCTGAAGAACATTCTCAGGAAAAAAGTACTGCCATATCGCCAATGGTGTTCTTAGATTTTTACAGTTTCTTTTGGACCAGGTAGGTGGGTAATCAAATTTTCCGATCGGGTTCTTACATTTCTTGGGTTGCAATGTTTTCTCCATTTCGTCGATTGATCCTTTCCGATTAAAAATGGACCGTCAATTTGCAGAATTTCCTCTTCATTGTCTGAAATATCCTGCTCACTATCTGTTTTGTGTTCCTCGCACTCCACAGCATCCACTTCATCTTCATCGGAGTCATCTAAGGGTGCTTCTTCTTCGTCAGATGATTCTAAACATGATTTCATTAGTTCATGCAGCCGTTCTTGCTCTTTTTCATAGGATGCCATACTAAAACATATTTTTAATATTAAACAATTACAAAAAAGTATCAAATGAAAGATACCTTGGCAAAAGTAGAGCAGCTAATTTGTAAATATATTTGTCACCTCACTGGTCGCTGCGGATTCTCAGTCCGCAAGCACGAATTATTGGAGAAAATACAAAAAACTATATGCCTGCTCACTCGACCGTCGACTGAAATACGCTGTTAAGGAAAGGTACTGAGAAGCGCGACACTTAGAGGGGGGTATCCTTGAAATTATCGTCGATCACAAACCGGTGCGGAGCGACAGTCCGCGCGCGACCACTGAAAGGTTAAAAAAGGAATTTTTGTAAAAAGTTTTAAGAAATTATTGAAAAGTATTTCTTCAAATTTGAAACAATAATGTCATTTAACCCTTTGTAATAAAATAATTTAATGATAGGTAATTCTAAATTCTGCCTGGAAATTTGTTACAAATCATAAATAAACCACCTTAGTTTGTAGTATTACGCTTGAAAATGTAGAAAACCTACGAAACTGCAGTAGCAGATAAATAAAAAAAATAAGTGACAAATAACAAAGTAATTCGTTCCATTTCATTTAAAAATTTAAAATGTACTGTCACAAAGTAACGGACACCTCAATTATACATTTGTCAAAATCCATTTGCAATTCAGTCGAAAAGTACCATTACGCGAAATTATTGTCGTGATGTTTTCTTTTTCGAGAACGTGGGCCAACTAGATTTTGTGTTTGGTTGTTTTCGCAACATCTAGAAAACTCTACACAATATACATAGAATTACGATGAGTGGTAAAGTAAGTTTCCTTTTAATTAGAGCTTTGTTATTTTAATTTCTTGTGTTTATTCAACTTACTCACACACACACACACACACACACACAAACCAACACAAGAGCTTTTTGAAAGCTATAAAGGAAAGACTGAAACAAAAATTATTGTTTTTAGGCTTTTTTACATGAACACTGGTAACATCAAAGATTTAGATTATGAGGAAGTCAGCCTTAAAATATTTTTATTTGATCTTTATACCGTGTTTTATTTTTAAAATAGTCATAAGATATTACTCAGAAAATTTTAGAATCATTTTAATGTTCCGTGTATTTTGTACTCGAGTAGTTGTATATATACATATATATATATATATATATATATATATATATATATATATATATATATATATATATATTGTAACATTTAAAAAATGTTGCCCCAAGCTTGGGCGTAATTTTGTAAGGTGTAAACTTGCCCGCTTTTTGAGGCGTCATTTTGTACCGTGTGAAAATTGTTTTTCCCACGCTTGGGCGCAATTTTCTTGCAACCTCTTTTTAATTTCTGATAATGAATTGAGTGGATCCTGATTTTAAAAGAACTAAAGAAATTAAACAAACACTAGCTCAGTTTTCCTTGGTAGAGAGATATGGGTAAGAGATAATTGTTTTTACGTCTTTTTGGAATTATTTTCTATTTTTTTTTAAAAAAGCTTCAGTCGTACAAATTTTTTTTGGGCACCATTCATTTTAAAATAGAAAGGATCTAACTTCAGTTAAAAAAAATGAAAAAATACTGAAGTGTTTTATGGATATTACTTAAAAAGAATTATACTAGTACGACTTTTCTTATCCTGAAAAGAAAAATAGGTATTCAGTGAGACACAGCTTTAATCAACAAAAAAAAGAAAAATTTATTCATGATTTTTTAAAAAAATAAAAAGTTCCAACCTTTGCAGTTTTACCAAAAAAATTCTAGCCTAACTAGTAGTTATTACATTTAAATTTTAAACTTTGACTAATCCCCGAAGACGAAAAATAGTGCTTTTCACTTCACTTTTTAGTCTGTTTAAATTGCTGTTAAGGCACTACTCAGGGATAGGTCTATTGAAGGATGTTTTTTGGTAACTTACTGTTCTTATTCCGGCTTCGATGGAATACGACCGATTTCACACTTTTCTAGTAAACACTTAAAGAGCCCACTACGGCTTTTCGTTAAGAAACTGGTACTTTACTTAGCTCGCATGATGGTTGTTATGAGCTTTTTCTCTAGCTCAGTCGAAGGAAGCCTACTCGGCGGCTCCGATGCAATTAGCCTCGCCTACTCGGCGTGATGGTACACAGCTCACTTGGCGGTTCGGTGGAAATGACCCAGATTTTCGTTCACCGGACTCTTAAATAAAACCGGCGAACTCTGCCTGTAATATGGCGACGCCGGAACCAAAACCGGATACAAATTTTTCACCAATCCCGGCGTACCACAAATTCGATGGATTCGGTCGGCAACCCGCACTGCACAGTATATACCGAACGTCTTGGAATCTCTGTTTAATATACCGTTCGATACAAAAATGAAAATAAGTACAATTTGAAGTGAAAAATCAGTAACATTACATGGTCTTAAAATCTAGGAAAAAATGAATGTTACAATATATATATATATATATATAATATATATATATATATATATATATATATAATACATACATATATTAATATATATAAATAAAATACATTAAAATTCCGAGTTTGGATCCGTTTGTCTAACAATGAATTTGCACGACGTTTCGCCAAAACCTCATTTGGCATTTTTAAGTGCTCTTACTGCCGCTGCTACTCGATACTGTGATCTTGCTGATGCTGCCGCTCGAAGCTAACTCTACTACTACAAGTTAGCTTCGAGCGGCAGCCGCCGCAAGATTACAGTATCGAGTAGCAGCGGCAGCAAGATTACGCGAAAATTTCAAATGAGATTTTGGCGAAATATCGTGCAAATTTATTATTAGATAAATGAATCGAAATCCAGAATTTTAATGTATTATATATGTGTATATATGTGTATATATGTATATATATATATATATATATATATATATATATATATATATATATATATATATATATATATATATATATATATATATATGTATCTTTAAGTCGACAGAACCTTTTCAAACTAAAAACAAAAATTGAATATTTTAGGAACACAGTCTTTAAATGATCATTCGGTTATTTCAACTACTCGAGTACCAAATACTCGGAACATTAAAATTAATTGATTTTTCCCAACACTAGAAATAATCAGAACAAATAATCTATAAATTTTCTATGGACTATCTTATGGCCATTTTAAAAATAAAAACACGGTATAAAGACCAAATAAAAATATTTCAAGACCGACTTCCTCATACCATTACTGTAAAAATTCCCTAACAGTAAAACAATATTTTATTAAACACAGAAATTAACTTAATCTTTAATAAACCTTTGCTTTTTTAACCTTTGACCTTAATGAGGTCTCTTTGATGTTGCCAGTATTCAAGTAAAAAAGCCTAAAAACAATATTTTTTGTTTCAGTCTTTCCTTTACATCTTCCGAAGAGTTCTTGTGTCGGTGTGTGTATGTGAGTAATTTGAATAAAAACAAGAAATTTAAATAACAAAGCTCTAATTAAAAGGAGACTTACTTTACCACGCATCGTAATTCTGTGTACATTGTATAGTGTTTTCTAGATGTTGCGAAAACAACCAAACACAAAATCTAATTGGCCTACATTCTCGATGCAAAAGATAACATCACGAAAATAATTTCGCGTACTGGTACTTCCCGGCTGAATTGCAAATGGGTTTTGATGAGTTTTATGTGAACTAAATTGTTTAACTAACCAAGATAACAATGGTAGAAAAAAATAATTTACGTTGAGCATAAAATCTTGAATGTAATATAACTAATATATATATATATATATATATATATATATATATATATATATATATATATATATATATATATATATATACATATACATATATGCATACTCGTATATACATATATACATATATATATATATATATATATATATATATATATATATATATATATATATATATATATATATATATATATATATATATATATACCGTGTGGGGTTGCTAGTCCTCCATCGGGCGCCTCCCCAGGTGGCGGATAGGGGAATGCCTCCCAGATATGGGTGGTACCGGAGAAATGAAATATCCGGGGCGGACCAAAACAGCGTCTGTCTCCATGTTAGGAGCGGCTGAATCAACACTCGCCAACACGCTCTTGGCAAGCGTGGCGTTTTAATTGCCAACTCCTTTGATTTTCACCATGATACAGTCGAGTTTCGAAACAAGAATACCCCAGATGGGTAGAGCTGAAAGCTCAGAATCCCATCCTGTTGAAAATACAGGCACCCTCACGGATTCTGGGGGAGGCAGAGAATCGACAAACCATAACAAGACCAAACGAAAATACACACATAAGATTTTCATCGCAACCTACAATATCAGAACAATGAGAACCGACAGCCACTTGGAAAAGTTGGAGCAAGAAATGAAGAACATCAAATGGGATGTAGTAGGTATATGCGAGACACGACTCCAGGGAGAGAAAAAGATAACCCTAAGATCCGGACACACACTATACCTAAACAATTCGGAGACCAACCACAGCCAAGGAGGTGTTGCCTTTATGGTAAACCGCAAAATAGAGCATAATATAACTAAATATCAAGCGATATCCGAGAGAGTTATATACCTTGTGATAAGGTTAAACAGAAGATACAGCATCCAAATAATCCATTGCTATGCACCTACCAGCACAGCCAGTGATGAATCAATCCAACAATTCTATGAAGACATTACTCGGGCCAAAAACTCCGAAAATTCTCATTATGTCATCATCACAGGCGACTTTAATGCCAAAGTGGGAAAGAGGGAATCGAATGACACCAAATATATAGGAAACTTTGGATTAGGACACCGGAATGATAGAGGAGAAATGCTTGTAGACTATCTTAACAACGAAAAACTATTCTGCTTGAACACTTTCTTTAAGAAACAACCCCAAAGAAAGTGGACATGGCACAGCCCGGATGGACAAATAAAAAACGAAATAGACTATGTCCTTGTTAACAAGAATAACATATGTCAAGATGTAACAGTGCTAAACCAATTCCACACCGGGAGCGACCATAGACTAGTACGCGCTAGTATACAGATTAATACAAAATTGGAAAGGAAGAAACTAGTGACTAAGCATAGATTACCGACAAGTGATGTTCTGCTCCTAAACAGGGAAACATATCAAAAGGAAATAGGAAAGAAGCTAGACCCACTGACACTTCAAGACAAAAACATAGACGAAATAACAGAGAAGATAGAGGAAAGTATACGCACTGTAACGAAGAAGATATGTAGTAGGGCAGGAAAACCATCCAATAACAAGCTAAGACCGGAGACAATGGGATTGATTGAAGGAAGAAGAAAAATAGATAGAAATACTTCCGCATATAAAACTATAAATAACACAGTTAAAAAACAGATAAGAGCAGATTTCAGAGCTTACAGAACGAAACAAATACTTGGTATCATAGAAAACAATAAAAACATGAGGGTATTAAGATCGAACAGCACAAAAGGAAGACAAAAAATCATAAACATCAAAAATACAGACGGGAAATTAGTCTCAGACAAAAGAGAAATGGCTAGAGAAATACAACAATTCTACGAGAAACTCTATAGAACAATGATACAAAATCCTAAAGGATTTTCCAGAAACATTCTGAATGTGGGCTCAGAAGACCTACCAGAAATATCACACTCAGAGATTGAGCACGCTCTCCAAAAAATGAAAAACGGAAAAGAGCCCCGGAGAAGACCAAATAACTGCCGAGATGCTAAAGTTAGGGGGAGAAACATTAATAGAAACTATCAGAATACTGATGAATAAATGCCTTGAAAAAGGAAAAATACCTGAATCCTGGAAAAACGCAGAGGTCATTCTTATATACAAAAAAGGAGACTACACAAACATAGAAAACTATCGGCCTGTAAGCCTATTGTCAAATTTATATAAGCTCTTAACTAGAATTATAACTAATCGCCTGACTACAAAGCTGGATTCATATCAACCAGTGGAACAGGCAGGTTTTCGAAAAGGATTCAGTACTATCGATCACCTACAAACACTCAGGACAATTATAGAAAAAACAACAGAATACAATATCCCCTTACATTTGGCGTTCATAGATTATCATAAAGCATTCGACAGTGTTGAAAAATGGGCGTTCTTAGCGGCGATGGAAGATGCTCGAATCGATTCGAGATATTCTACTATCATTAAAGACATATACGATAAGGCAACCGTTCAAGTAAAAATCGACGATGACCTCAAGACAGATAAAATAATACTCGGCAAAGGTATAAGACAGGGTGACACCATATCGCCCAAGCTATTCACACTGGCTTTAGAAAACGTCTTTAAAAAACTTGGATTGGAAAGAAAGAGGTCTCAATATTGATGGAGTACATCTAAACCATATGCCGATGATATAGTCCTAATAAGTACCGATGTCCAAGAACTAAACACCATGATTAACGAACTGGATGAACAATCTAGGAAAGTAGGACTTAAAATGAACTTAAATAAAACTAAAATCATAAGTAGCAGCCAACAGGACGTCATCGTGGATAGCACAGTTATAGAGAAGGTTGAACACTACATATATCTCGGTCATAAAATCAAAATAGGAAAAGAGAACCAAAGCACGGAAATTAAACGTAGAATTCAATTAGCATGGATAGCATTCGGGAAACTGAGCTCCATCTTTAAGGATAAGGAAATACCATTACACTTGAAAAAGAAAACATTTGACAGCTGTGTGTTACCAGTAATTACATACGGCTTGGAAACCATAGCTATAATGAGGAAAATCGCGGAACGCTTGAGAGTCACTCAGAGATCTATGGAAAGAGTAATGCTGGGCGTCATCATAAGAGATAAAATACGTAACTCTATTATACGGGATAAAACCAAAATAATGGATGTTATGGAGAGGATAGCGGCTCTTAAATGGCAGTGGATTGGGCACGTGGCGAGGCAGGATGCGGAAAGATGGACGCATAGAGTTATGTATTGGAGACCAAGAGGGACAAAAAGAAGTGTGGGACGTCCCCAAAGACGATGGATTGACGACGTGAAGACGATAGCAGGCAGGCAGTGGACAAGAAAGGCTGGAGACCGACAATCATGGAAGGAACTGGAAGAGGCCTATGTCCAACATTGGATGAACCCGGGCTGAAGAAGAAGAAGAAGATATATATATATATATATATATATATATATATATATATATATATATATATATATATAATATATATATATATGTATGTATGTATGTATATATATATAATATATATATATATATATATATATATATATATATATATATATATATATATATATACACATACACATACATACATACATACATACATACACACACATACAGATTGCCCCATATGTATGGAATCATGATTCCACAGCATTTATGAATCAGTGTATCGAAATAATGTTTGAATAAAATTTATATTTATTAAAAAAATACGGCGCACATGCTGCTGACGTTGACGATAAAATGTTTTTGAACTGTTAGTTCGAAGAAATGACGCCATCTTGATTTTTTTAAAGGGACAGCCCTGTTTGTTATTTTATTTTTGAGTTACTAAGAATTCTAAATATTATTGACGCTTGAGAGTCACTCAGAGATCTATGGAAAGAGTAATGCTGGGCGTCATCATAAGAGATAAAATACGTAACTCTATTATACGGGATAAAACCAAAATAATGGATGTTTATGGAGAGGATAGCGGCTCTTAAATGGCAGTGGATTGGGCACGTGGCGAGGCAGGATGCGGAAAGATGGACGCATAGAGTTATGTATTGGAGACCAAGAGGGACAAAAAGAAGTGTGGGACGTCCCCAAAGACGATGGATTGACGACGTGAAGACGATAGCAGGCAGGCAGTGGACAAGAAAGGCTGGAGACCGACAATCATGGAAGGAACTGGAAGAGGCCTATGTCCAACATTGGATGAACCCGGGCTGAAGAAGAAGAAGAAGAAGATATATATATATATATATATATATATATATATATATATATATATATATATATATATATATATATATGTATATATATATATATATATATATATATATGTATATATATATATATATATATATATATATATATATATATATATATATATATATATATATATATATGATATATATGTATATATATATATATATATATATATATATATATATATATATATATATATATATATATATATATATATACATATATATATATATATATATATATATATATATATATATATATATATATATGTATATATATATATATATATATATATATATATATATATATATATATATATATATATATATATATATATATATATATATATATACAGTAATACCCCGCTTAGCGCGACCCCCGTTACGCGCGGTTTCACTATAACGCGAATTTCAAATTTCGCGCTCATGTAGTCATTAACTTCTCTATGGTCGCGGGGGGATCCCCGCTTTCTCTGAATATTCTCTTTGAAGAATTGGGAATTCCCTGTCCTTCGACTTTGTTCTATGGGGATTTCCTCGTTCGTTTCGTGAGTTCATTTGTTCCGTAATGTTAGTTCGGTCGGCTGGCACTTTCGTTTTAATATTTATTGGAGATACATACATACATAATTTAACCCTACGTTAAAAATGCCGCCTGTAAAGAAAAAAGAGCGTAAAAGCGTCACTTTGGAATTGAAGATGAAAGTGTTAAGAAGAATGGAAAATGGAGGCAAAGCAACAATTGTTGGGAGAGATTTTGGACTCTCAGAATCGACTGTGAGAACGATTTATAAAAATCGGGGAAAAAATTAAAATCTCCAGCGAAGGTTCAACACCTATAAGTGCAACAAAACTTTCTCGTTCGAGATCATCTATCTTAGAAAGAATGGAGAAATTACTGTCAGTCTGGATCGAAGATTTGAATAAGAAGAACGCACCACTAAGTCAAGATCTCATATGCACAAAAGCAAAATCTTTGTATGAGATGCTGAAAACAAAAGAAGGAGAAGGGAGTGCCACTCCGACTTTTGCTGCCAGCAGAGGCTGGTTCCATCGGTTCAAGCAGCGTTCTAATCTTCACAATATCCACATAACAGGCGAGGCGGCCAGCGCGGACATTCAAGCTGCAGCTGAGTTTCCAGACAAGTTTCAAGACTTCGTTAGACGAGAGAAAATTCCTGCTTGTCTCATCTTCAATGTTGATGAGACCGCACTTTACTGGAAAAAAAAATGCCATCTCGAACATTCATTTCTAAGGAAGAACGTCAAGCCAGTGGTTTCAAAGCTGCGAAAGATCGACTAACACTTCTGCTGGGTGGTAATGCCACTGGTGATTTCAAACTGAAACCTTTACTAGTGTACCATTCAGAAACACCCCGTGCAATGCGAGGCACAGACAAGACAAGTCTACCAGTTGTGTGGCGATCAAACAGAAAGGCGTGGGTTACACGGGAAATTTTTTTCAAAAATGGTATTCTAATAGTTTTTGCCCATCAGTCAAATCATACTGTGACAGAAATGGGCTTGAACCTAAAGTTATATTACTCTTAGACAATGCCCCAGGACATCCAACCTCACTTGATACGCCCAGAGACTTAAAAGTGTACGTAAAGTTCCTTCCACCAAACACTACGTCAATATTACAACCTATGGACCAGGGAGCAATAGCAAACTTCAAAGCTTATTACCATCGCCGCACTTTTAGCCAACTAATTCATGAAACTGACGGGGAAGGAAGACAGTCTATGCGAGAGTGGTGGAAGTCATACAACATTATGAAGTCTATTCACAACATAGAAGAGGCTTGGAAGGAAGTTAAAATGAGTTGTATGAATGGGGTGTGGCGTAATCTTTGGCCAGATGTAGTGGAAGCACCTAGAAGAATTGTCCAGATGCAGAGACAAGTGCTTGAAGACATTGCTGCAATGATTGAGGGGTCTGAACTTGAAGATGTCACGGTAGAAGATCTCGTAGAACTTGTAGCAACGCACGACGATCCTATTAGCAATGAAGATCTGATCGAGTTACAGAATAATCCTATCTACGATGAGGAAGAACAAGTAGAAGAGAAAGTTTTATCTTCAGGGGAAATACAAAATGCACTTTCAAAAATTTATTCAGGTTTGGACATATTGCAGAGTATAGACAATAATGATGACCGTGTCTTGACCGTGTGTCAAACAATTAAAAACAGTGTTGGGTGTTATGAACGTATTTTACAAGAACGTAAACAAAACGTTACCCAAAAGACAATAGATGTATTTTTCCGTAAAAAATAAGAGTATGTATTGCATAAAGTGTTCTTAGAATTAAAGTGATTGATTAAAATGATTTGTATTTTTTTGTATTAAATTTTTGACTATGTTTAATCATAAACCTCGATATACGCGAATTTCAGTTAACGCGATTTTTTTTTTCGGAACGTATCCCTCGCGTAAAGCGGGGTATTACTGTACACATACACATACACATACACATACATACATACATACATACATACATACACACACACACACAGATTGCCCCATATGTATGGAATCATGATTCCACAGCATTTATGAATCAGTGTATCGAAATAATGTTTGAATAAAAATTATATTTATTAAAAAAATACGGCGCACATGCTGCTGACGTTGACGATAAAATGTTTTGAACTGTTAGTTCGAAGAAATGACGCCATCTTGATTTTTTTAAAGGGACAGCCCTGTTTGTTATTTTATTTTTGAGTTACTAAAAATTCTAAATATTATTTATCTCACACATCTTATGTCTAAATTGAACTTTTCGGAATTATCGTTATTTGAGGTTTAAAATAAAAGAAAGACAAAAACAATTGCTCAAAATGTCTACCGTTAACAGCGAAGTAATGACCCAATCTGTCATAAACAGCCTGAGCAGAGTTTTGCAGAGAATTCGGGCTAATCTGTGCTACTTCATATTGAATTCTTTGTTGTAAAGCTTCTACAGTTTCAAGTCGACTTCGATAAACTTTGGTTTCAAAAAAATCATAAAAAAAAAATCGAGTAGCGTAAGGTCGGGACTCCTTGCAGACCATTCTACAGCACCTTTTCTGCCTATCCATCGATTAGGAAAAATCGCATCTAAATATCTACGAACATTGATTTCACAGTGAGGAGGTGCTCCGTCCTATTGATACCACAGATTCATGTTAGGGGTATCCAAATTATTTTCATCGGAAAAAAGACCTGCACAAGTTGAAATAACTTGCTCTTGGAGTAACTGTAAATACCGCTGCATATAAGATTTCCATCGATAAAAAGGGACCATTGATATTACGTCCACAAATCCCGGAGCACACGTTTATCTTTTGTGGTCTTTGAGAATGACTGTCGATGGATTTCGACAGTCATTCTCAAAGTCCCGAGAATATAATGGTCTTTAGTGGGTAAAATAAGTTTCCATTAAATAGATATACAGATTCGAAGGTAGCAATTCTTAATATTTTAATCCTTGAGCATACCTATCTTAAAGGTATTATACCGTAAAACAAATATAAATCTCATTATCATAAAACTGGCAATAAATGTTTATTTATTTTTGGAAAACTCGAGCAATAATTTAATTTGTTGCCCTTACACGTCATAAACTACGGCAGTTAACTTTAATTTTACATATTGTAACAATGACCTAAATAAATTTATGCATTTTCTATAACAGTAAATTTATTTTTCCTAGTGTATTACATAATTTATTACGTTGTGATGCATATTTTATTATCTCTTCTTGTTATTACTCATAACGTTGATTTTTATAAAACTCATTTTATAGAAAAAATAAACAAATATGAATAAGTGATAAGATATAAATTAACAAAATAAAATACTGGTTTATCGGGTGTTGTTTTCGTTAATAATTCATATTTTTCATAAATTTTATTTGAGAATTTTTATAGTTTTTCATTTTCTGTTCACTCTTTTATAATATGTTATTTGCTTATAACTCTAATTTCATATTCTAGGATGGATAGTCCCTCAGCATATATCGAGCATTTACTATCCTCACTTTGACAATTTGTGTTATGTCTTGATGTGCAGACAATAAGGCTTGGCATATTTGCGTTAAAACGTGGCAATACATCTAACCTGGCTCAAAAACTGCTCGACTGGATGGTATGCGAATCAACTGGTCAAATGTATAGTATTGTCAAATATCTCAAGTTTTAAAAATCCCTCTCTTCACGGACTTTTTCAATGTCATTAACAAGGCAATATAATGAAGTGCATAATTTTACCTAATACATTACACATAACACATAATTTTACCTAATACAGAAGAAAGTAAATAACATTATGCAGTCGAATATTTTCTAAATTTGTACTTTAATTAGTGATATATTTCCTCATAAAACCTTCTATTAAAATTAACACATATAAGTGATAACACCGGTACGTATTCCAGTCAGAGGTTATTATCAGATCACATGCGGTTATTTAATTTTTTAGCGGTGTTGCATAAAGGAGTAGTTGCTTAATTTTTTTGCTTGGTACAGAGTTGCTATTCTGTCCAGTATTTTCTACTTATCCTCACCGCACTCATTGAACTTTCTTATGTATCATTAAGTCAGCAGGAAACTTTTAAATTTTTATTCAAGTTAAATTTAATAACAAGCAGAGTTAACTATCTAATATTTAAATATAATAAAATATAAATTAGAAGATAACATATGCACAGATAAATAAATAAATAAAATTTAAAAAAAGACAAAACACTGTATTAGATATTTATCACAAAGTCAAAGAAATGAAAGAGATTAAACATTGGTTAGATATGCTGAAGGACAAAATCTTTAAATAATGAATATATTTTTTATACTTTTAAGACTTGTGTAACATTCTGGATTAATCAAACTAGTTGAAATTACTGAGCGCTAGCTACCATTACACAGAAAATTTCTGTTAATGTTTAATTATCTATATATATATATATATATATATATATATATATATATATATATATATATATATATATATATATATATATATATCGGGTCTTCCATTAAGGACTTGACAACCTTTTTTTTTTGAAATAAAACGCAACTCATTCGAGACATTTCGAAAATTTTACTATCGGCTTGAAGTACAATCAAATATTTATGCATGGAATTCGACTTCATTCATATGTTCACCACGGGCACGTTTGCAGCGGTCGATTCGTTGAACCCAATTTTCGATGACTCGGCCACACATTTCGACGGAAACGGCCGCTATCTCTCTTTCAATATTGGCTCTGAGCTCCTCTAACGACGCAGGCTTGTTAGCATAGACCAATGATTTAACGTACTCCCATAAAAAAGAAGTCTAGAGGTGTTAAATCACACACGATCTAGGCGGTCATTCGACCATTTCTCGATATAACACGTTCACCGAATTTAGATTGCAGTAAGTCGATTGTTACACCCGCTGTGTGGCTTGTGGCGCCGTCTTGTTGAAACCACCTATCATTAATGTCTAGCCCATGCAATTGATCAAAGAAATAACGTTGCAACATGCCTCTGTAGCGATATCCATTGACTGTAACGTGACGGTTATTTTCATCAACGAAAAAGAACGAGACCGCCGGTATGAAAACCTCACCAAACAGTATTTTTTTGTAGATGAAGTGATGTTTCTTCAAGCACATGAGAGTTTTCACCTGACCAATAATGCATATTCTGTTTGTTGACGAAGCTGTTTATCCAAAAATGCGATTCATCACTAAAGATGATTTTGCGATGAAATTGGTCATCTTCTTCCAACATTTCTAGAGCCCAATTCGAGAACGTACGTCACTTCATATGATCGAGTGGCTTTAGTTCTTGAGTTAACTTTAACTTATAAGGGTGCAGGCCAAGATCCTTTCGCAAATTCGCCATAGTGTGGTCTGAGCGATGCCCAATTCTTGAGAACGCCGTGAAATGACTGTTTTGGTTCGTTTGAGATGGACGCTTGAACGGCAGCAATATTCTGGCCACTTCGACCAACCCGTTGTCTCACTGGCACGGGAACATCCAGCAGCAAATATGTTAACTCAAATTTTTTCACTAGACTATTAATTGTTTGTCTACTGAGACGAGAATTACGACCAAAAATTGGCGTTAACGCTCTTAAAGTTGCAGTCACCGACTCCAAATTTTTGGTAGTAAATTTTAATTATTTGTAAACGTTGTTCCTTCGTGTACTTCATCATGATGAAAATGTTGACTTTACTGAATGTTTTGACGTTGACAGTTCGGTGATTGGCTTAAGGGTGCGTTCACAGTGAAATTTCAAAGTTGTCAAGTCCCAAATGGAAGACCTTTTATATATATATATGTGTATATATATATATATATATATATATAATATATATATATATATATATATATATATATATATATATATGTGTGTTATATAGATACTGTGTTTATTTTTCTCTACCGTAATAATGATTATGAGGTGAAAAGTATCGGGATAGCGGTCTTTGTAGGTATAATATTCTTTTGTTGTTTAAAACTCTATATTTCGCCGATCTTTCTCGGCTTCGTCAGGAGTATTACTAAAATTAAAACGGACATGCACACACAGATCGCTAAAAATACATGACAAGAACTTACCAACTAGAATAAAATCAGAAAAATACAGAAGAAAAACAAT
>JAHKBH010002256.1:0-10000 GCA_019049505.1 Pachyrhynchus sulphureomaculatus
TAAGTGCGTATGGAATACTAAAAATATATTAATAAATTAATAAAAAAAACATAAAATATAATAAGATAAATAATAAGTATGTTAAAATAAATCATTTTTTTCTACCTCCATACCTCACCTACCTTTGACGTTCCTCCCTTTGCGGCGGTCAAATTTTTTGTTATAAAATTCTCTATAAAAAAAACTTCGATGCATTTTTTTTTTTATAAAATTAATAGAAAAAAAAAAGTATTAATAGTAGTTTTTCATCTCCTAAATCTTCATTATTTTTTATTTATAACCACTTAAATATTGAAATAACAATAAAATGTTGTAGGTTATTATATAATCTACAAAAAAGTTCTTTACAAAATTTTTGTCAGACTTAGGGTTACCGAGATATATGAAAAAAAAAAAACATTTACACCCCTATTTTCAATATGGCGGCCAAATGGATGCACTTCCAACCCTGAAAACTCAAATTTAACTTTGGACACCCACATGATTTAAAAAATAAAATTGCATCCTACCCAAAATGCACGGTTGACCTTTTTTTAACGACCAATTTATTAGACTAATAATTATTTCAAAAATAAGGATATACAATAAAAAGATAAAGGACTATCTTTGATCAAATTTAAGAGCATTAGATCGGTAGACCATTTGGACCCTTAGAGTGCATTTTTAAAGTTAATTAAAAAAATATGTAACAAAATATTAAAATTTTCTCAACGCCGAACAGTGGGCCAGGAATCTCACTTTTCGTTCAAAATTGTCTAGAGCCCTCAATTATTAACGTAAATTACATATATTTTTTTAAGTACTCGTAAGCGAATTCCGGACAAACGTGAGGAAGCCGATTTGCAAAACGTAGCCTCAAAATTTTTTAAAATTGCAAAAGGAATTCGGAGGTGAAATTTTGAAGTTCCCATGATTTCAAGTTTATGCGTTAAAAACTGGTTCTTCGGGGGTTTTCGGGGATCACTGAATCTATTTTCGGGGTCATTTAGAGCATATGCACACTTTTGAGAGGTGAAAATGGGGGTTGAAGTGGAAGAAATTACGATATTCACCTGAGTTAGAGTTTCGCGTTCAAAACTAGTTCCTCGAGGGTTTCGGGGTTATTTTGGTCATTAGCACTCTTTTGAGGGGTGAAAATGGGGATTGGAGGGGAAGAAATTACAATATTCACCTGAATTAAAGTTTTGCGTTCAAAACTGGGACATCGGAGGTTTCTGGAGTTACTATTTGTCGGGTCATCTTGATCATATGCACTCTTTTGAGGGGTGATAATAGAGGTTGGATGGGAAGAAATTACGATATGAACCAGAATTAGAGTTTCGTGTTCAAAACTCTTTCTCGGGGGTTTCTGGGGTCGAGAAAATTTGGAAATTCACATGAATCATTTTTAAAATACAGAATTCAGGAACGAGAGTACATTGTTATAGATTGTGCCTAGTTCACCCATTTTTAAGTTTTTGAGTTACATTCTTAACTAAATGTGTTAAAATATAAGTAATAATTCTATTTTCTATTTAAAAATATTACCGACAATAAATATAGGAGTACCTTGTCAATTGTGATTCGATTAAAAATTAATATTCATAAATAAATAATATAATGGATTAATATACAATTTGGTAAATAGTTTTGTTGTGCAGAGAATATCTAAAATTAATTGTCTACTGCCCCCTACATTTCATCCAATCCATTCATATTGAAGGATAGGTTATTGGATTTTACTGATTTGATTGGTTCTATGGTGTCATTCTTTTTGCATAATTTAAACTGTTCCTTTGATAGTCGTGAGTTGTAAATTAAGACTTAAATTATTTCTTTACAAAATATTTTAATTGTGTCTGTCTTATTAGGATGACAACAACAACAATCTGGCCACAGATAACAGAAATGTATTTCCATACTAAGTGACCTAAATGCATCTGTCAAGCTCTTCTTTCAGAACATTCTAACCTTACAGAGGAACTTTAGTATTATGTACACGGTCGTAGCCAGCGAGAGCTACCCCTTGCTACATCTTTGAGGGTCTAAACAATTATAATAATAAAAGAAACAAAAAATGAAAAAATAAAAATTATAATTTTTTTTATTTTCGATTTCTAAAAACTGTTTTTACGAGTGTTGCTGATAAACGAAGAGCGAGAGCGAGCAGGAGTCGGGAACATCAAATCGTTAATTTACCCCATTTTTCAATCGATGTTCAAATTCTGGCAGGAAATGATGTCGAGAAGTTACTGGAAATGGAAGGTTCGACATGGTTCGAGGTTCGATTCTAGACTAGAATATTCCATATGCACGTAAATACCGGTGCGTGGCGTGTCAGGTCAGTTCCAGTTTAGGATCGTTCAAGTGACAAGAGAAGTGAAATGATTGTTAGTGTTTTATCATTTTATGCAATTTCATTTTCTTTTTTTTTACTGTTACAATGGATATAACGAAGTTTTTCACTGCAGGTATTTATGTACTTTTGCAATGTTAATGAACTATTCAAACCTTTTACGTTAGTTTGATAAAAAATAAATACCCCTCTGTTTACAAGGAAAGAAAATTAACATTAAAGGAATATACCTAACTAACTCTTTCTAGGGGTGTAAGACACTCATAAAGTAAATGTTAAATATGAAACAAGAATTAAAAAAAATATATACAGAGGATTTTTTCGACCTCGTTTGATACATTGTACACCTCTTGAGATACGTTAGCGAGTAAGTGTATAACTTATCGTCTTGAACCCCTGGTAAGGGGTTATTCTAATCATCATTAAAAAAATACACATAGACAATTTGTTCCACATTAAGCCTGACGTAGAGTATATTCTTTTCGATATTTTAACTAGTGATTATAAAGCTTTGCGTCTTAAAATCTTTATAACGTTGTCAACTACCCTCATTTAAAAATTTTTAAAACGTTATTAAGAAACATACTCCCAGAACTCCCAGAACTATCTCTGAAGGTATTACAAACAACAAACTTAAAGTGGAACAAAATTCTCTCAGAATGTTTCCAATTTATTGATGATTTTCCAATAAGGCTAGCTTACACGCTTACCAAGAGTACAAAACGTGAAACTGTATAACCACTGGTTAAAACGTCTCAAGGAGTATAGCTTATAAGAAACTCAAGATGAAACTAAATCTCTGTACATTTTTTAAATTTTTTAATGATATTTTAATAGGGGTCGTTGATATATGTATACAATGCATCAAGATCAAGGTAAGAGAATGGTCTAAACATGGAAATAAGTAATTTTAATGTCATTAGTTACATGTCTCATAATTATTGAGCAAGTCGGTTAGGTGAGTAGCTTTTGCTAGAGCTCGATGCTACATTATTATATTCGACTAATATTGCTTATGCTATGTTTAATAGCCGTAAACTTCCTTCAACATTATTTGATGTTAAAATGTTCTCCCCTCCGTATTTATAAACCCAGATAACAAACAGAACTGACATTCATTATTTTAATTCTAGCCGAAAAAACGTAACTATTCCTAAAAATTGTTAACATAAATCTGAAAAATCTTACTCTTCCTTGCCGTCGGTGTTGCATTAATAATGGTTTATTTGAGAAAAAAAATACTTTTTTTAATGGTTTTGACCTTTTGTCCTTATCTGTATTTCTACGCCCCTTCTTCTTTTCTCGTTTAAATTAGATTAAGTAATATATATTTTAATATTTCAATAATTGTGCGATAGACAAGGTTGAGGGTAAGAGGTTTGATGTTTTATATCCAAACTAGCCGGGCCCGTGGCTCCGCTCGCGTGGACTTGAGTCACTACTATCGTCACTGCTTATTCCTTATGTTACCCAACGTAATAAAACATCTCCCATTATTTCCCCTTATCTCCCAATATTTCTCCTTATCTCCCATTATCTCTACATAATTTCCATTATCTAGGCTTATCTCTGCTCATCGCCCATTATTTCTCCTTATCTCCCATTAACTCACCTTATTTCCCATTACCTAGGCTTATCTCGACTTAACTCGCAGTATTTCTCCTTATCTCCCATTATTTCTCCTTATCTCCCATTATCTCACCATAACTCCCTTATCTAGACTTATCTCTGCTTATCTCCCATTATTTCTCCCTATCTCCCCTTACTTTTCTCTCATAACTCACCTTATCTCCAATTATCGAGGCTTATATCGAATTATAGTATAAATTTATAAAAACACGTAAATCGGATAAGTGGTTCTCGAGTGATAAACGCACTAACAGACAGACAGACAGACAGACAGAGAGACGTTGCATTTTATATATATTATATTCTTTGCTACATGATATTGTTCCATAGGCAGTGTATTGTAACAGAACGCGTTAGCGGCAAACATTTCTCCGACCTGATTCACTATTATCGTCACTGCTTATTCTTTATGTCACCTAACGTAATAAAATATATCCTATAACTTGGCGAGAGAACATACATACGTATGTTTAAAAAAACCGGTCAAGTGCAAGTTGAACTTGCGCAATTAGTGTTCCGTACGTTGATTGCTTTTAAAATAAAAAATTTTGTTACGGAGGTATAAAATGATCAGTGACTTCACAAAACACACCCTAAATGAGTTTTCAACAAAGTTTGTTACGAATCTTTACTGAAAATTGATGACCTTGATATTTTTGTTTTTTTATATACCAGATAAATTATTAAAGGTAATGCACTCGTGATAATTTTCGTTCAATCTAAACCCCGTGGAGAATATTCCAAAATTTTTTCAAAATTTTTTGATAAGTACTTTTCGAGATAAGGCGGGTGGAAAATAATACAAAGAAAAGTGCGAGCAAGTATTACATTTATATATATATATATATATATATATATATATATATATATATATATATATATATATATATATATATATATATATATATATATATATATATATATATATATATATATATATATATATATATGTATATATATATATATATATATATATATATATATATATATATATATATATATATATATATATATTGTTTACTCCTGTTTTCACAACCTTTCATTTGACACCACACTCGATGACCTAGTAAGAAATTTTTTTTTCACTTCCGATTTCACCCCCCAAAACTAACCCCTTAAGTCAAAACTTAACTTTCAAAACTACATGGCTCTGATGAGGCCATCAGTTCCTATATTATTACCAAATTTCAACTTTCTATGACAAATAGTCATACCGAAGTGATCTTATAAGTGTTCCGTACGGAACACTAAAAAGAGCACGTAAATCGGATAAGTGGTTCTCCGGTGATAAGCGCACTAACGGACGGACAGACAGGCAGACAGACAAACGGACAGAGAGACGTTGCATTTTATATATATATATATATATATATATATATATATATATATATATATATATATATATATATATATATATATATATATATATATATATATATATATATATATATATGTATATATCTATAATATATATAAAATGCAACGTCTCTCTGTCTGTCTGTCCGTTAATGCGCTTATCACTGGAGAACCATTTATCCGATTTACGTACTTTTTTTTTCAAAACATACATATGTTCTCTGGTCAGGTTATAGGCTATATTTTATTACGATAGGTAGCATAAGGAATGAGCAGTGACGTAAAATAGTGAATGAAGTCGGAAAAAAGTTTGCCGCTAGCGCGATTGTTTGCAATACACAGCCTAAACCATTAAATATGGAACAATATTATGTAGGAGAGAATATCTATTATCTATAATCTATAATATATATATATATATATATATATATATATATATATATATATATATATATATATATATATATATATATATATATATATAATGCAATGTCTCTCTGTCTGTCTGTCTGTCCATTACGGCGTTTATCACGCGAGAACCATTTATCCGATTTACCTGTCTTTTTTAAATTCATACATATATTCTTTGGCCAGGTTATATAATAATAATAATCTTTATATATTATACATATAAAATGCAACGTGTCTCTGTCTGTCTGTCTGTCCGTTAGTGCGCTTATCCCTCGAGAAACACTCATCCGATTTACGTGATTTTTTAAATTCATACATATGTTCTCTGACCCGGTTATAGATATATATTTTATTACATCTATAATATATATAAAATGCAACGTATCTCTGTCTGTCTGTTCGTTAGAGCGCTTATCACTGGAGAACCATTTATCCGATATAGGCCAAAGAATATATGTATGAATTTAAAAAAAGACACGTAAATCGGATAAGTGGTTCTCGCGTGATAAACGCACTAATGGACAGACAGACAGACAGAGAGACATTGCATTTTATATATATTGTAGATTATAGATTATAGATATTCTCTGCTACATAATATTGATCCATAATTAATGGTTTAGGCTGTGTATTGCAAGGAAACGCGCTAGCGGCAAACTTTTTTTCTGACTTCACTCACTATTTTACGTCACTGCTAATTCCTTATGCTACCTATCGTAATAAAATATAGCCTATAACCTAGCCAGAGAACATATGTATGTTTTAAAAAAAAAAAGTACGTAAATCGGATAAGTGGTTCTCCAGTGATAAGCGCACTAACGGACAGACAGACAGACAGAGAGACGTTGCATTTTATATATATTATAGATTATTCCAATTTTTAAAATTCATTTTTTTGTATTTCACTGCCTTCCATTTTAGTCCTGTTTCGTGTTCATTATTTATTTATTTAATAGCTAACAATTTTTCTGATAAACTATATGGCCATGTCAAGAGCAGAATTTGCAACTCAATGCATAATTCTCGCCTTTTATCTTCATTGTAAATATGCTGCTTTTTGAAAAGAAAGACAATTTTTTGGCAATTATTATTATTTTCTACCGTTATCGTCTAAAACAGTGGTATTCATTTTTCACAACGGTTAGTTAGAACTTCATAAACTAGTTCAGCAATGAAATTAGTCCCACTGCCTTTACTTTTTTTAATTCAAATGCGTGGTATAAAAAGAACTACAACGATAACACGCTGAACAATAATTGCCTGTACAAACCTACGTCCTGCAACCTACATCAGATAAATATCTTAGAGCAATGTCAAGAAGCTAATGACCAACATATAATTTATTTTACTGTTTATTTAGCTTATTATTTCCTGTAGACTAAAATAAGACATGCTCAAATTCTACATATGACTATTTTGGGTTTTTTGGTTTTAGAGTAAGCAAAGTTTTGTTTTTCTTTAAATATCTGTTTTCCTCCAGTCAACGATTTTGGCTACTGTGTAAGAAAAGCTTCAAGGTTTTAAAGTGGGACTAAGGGAAGGTTATTTTTCTTTAAAAATTCCTCTCACGCTAGTCGCAAATCTTTGCACGGCGCGGCGCGGTGTTGGGAAGAGTCTTTTTCTTTGAGTCTCTCCCGCTTCGATTTTTGTACAGTATTGAGAAGAATTCAAGCTTTTAAAATTTAATTGTAAGAAGGCATATAGTTTTGTGTTTATGGTGGTGGCATTTAAAGTTTTGGTGGAAAAAAGAATATTTTTTTCTTCGAGCGGTTGCCCCCACTGTTATTGGTTCGCCCCAACACCTCTTTAAGCAGCTTCTAATTTAATGTCCTCTTTCTTTCTTTATAGTAGCACCCTTCATATCCATCTCCATCCTTATCCGTCACTTGACCCTGCCTAGGTCAGGGGACATGTAATAGTTAGTCTAAATTCAACATTAAAATGACAAGTCGAATGAAATCAATACATTTTGATAAATGTCTGGAAAAATTTATGTAAAATTTATAGGAAAACATAATTTTACAAAGTTTTAGAACATTCTATGTGGAAATAAGCATGGAAATCAATTGACATGTAGTTTTTTACAGGCAAAATACTTGGTTTTCATAAATCTTTAAATCAAAACTAGGTAAAATCAATACTAATTTTATAAAACTATATGTTTACGCATTTTAAAATTATCCCCTGTAGAAAATCCGTAAATCCTTCACGAAATCAAAACATTTTTAAAGAAATTCTACAACAATTTGCTTGGAAAATAACAGAAATAAACAATTAAAGAGAATAGAATATTCAAAATTAATTAAAAAATTTGTTTTGTCATTGAATAATACAATTGATAGTTCCATAGTCAGTTAATGGATAGAAAATACACCACCTCTTTTTTGATACTAGAAAAAAATGGTGGTTACTACTGTCTCTCTTGAAAACATGTAAATACTAAATCAGACTTTGTCATATTAAAGAATAATTCAATCCAAGCACAAGTCGATGTATTATATTATCGGTCCTTTATAGTAAAATATTAAGGGAAAAAAATCAGCATTTCCTTCTACATACTATTTTTTTTTTAAATGTAAAATAATGGAAAGATAAAACAGTTTTAAGATTCCTTGACCTCAAGAACCTTAAAAACGGTCTGGTACACAATACTGTATATGTTGGACGTACCTACTTGAAAATAAAGAAAAAAATAACATAATCTTCAGCTATTTTCATTTCAAGAACTCTAAAAAGTACATACAACACGATTTATACGAAGCAACCTCTTCCCCACTTGATCATCTCCCGATATGCTTCACCACATATACTCAAAAAATAACATAATTTTTAGATCGCTGAAAATCTCATATACTACGATATAAACGAGGTGACCTCTCAATTACTCTTTTAACCTTTTATATGTTTGACTACTAATAATTGTGTTTATAATTTGTTCATTACCTTAATCAAAACCCAGAAAAATTCTGATATTCAAAATATCTAAGAATTATCGACCCTCACTTCCTTTTCCTAAAGCGATATCACTCAAAAACTATAGTTTCCATTCTTACTTCAAATATTATATGTCTAATTTGAAATCGATACCCCATTTCGTTCAAGAGTTATCGTGTTAACTGATAAGGCAGACAAATAAATAGACAGACCGATAGACCCAGAGCCCGACAGATAGACTGACAAAAATAGGGGAGTATGTTTTTCGTGATTTAGTGACTTTGA
This sequence comes from Pachyrhynchus sulphureomaculatus, assembly GCA_019049505.1. Classification (NCBI taxonomy): domain Eukaryota; kingdom Metazoa; phylum Arthropoda; class Insecta; order Coleoptera; family Curculionidae; genus Pachyrhynchus; species Pachyrhynchus sulphureomaculatus. The sequence goes on from JAHKBH010002256.1 coordinate 8,951, forward strand.
AATGTAAAAATCTCGGAGAGTGTTTTTTGCACGAACCGACTTCCCTTCGGCACGGAAAGTAATTATTTCTTTCCCCCAATACTGATTTAATTAATTAATAAATGATTTTTTACTTTGATCATAAATTTAAAAATACTTTTTATACTTTAAGTCGAAGCCTTTGAGATATGAGTGTATCGGATTCTGAAGATTTCGTGGCCCGAACATATCACTAACTTAAGAAGTTGTGCGCCGAATAGACAATGACAAAGAAATTGCACTCACAATTAAAGGGTGAAAGCTTAAATATCTTGGCCACGTCATGACACATAATAAATACCGTCTCTTGCAGCAGGTCATATAAGGAAAGATTGATAGCAAACGAGGTCCAGGGAGAAGAAGACATTCTTGGTTATGTAACTTAAGATAGTTGTTCGGACTTAAGTCGGTTCAACTGTTTCGAAGCGCCGTCAATAAGATCAGGATTGCCATGTTACTAGCCAACCTCCGAAACGGATAGAGTACTTGACGAAGACGATACTTTAAGTTATGCTTTTATCCACAACTGAACAACACAGTATGGGTCAGGTTATTATAGACGAAATAATTGATATAAACTAATTATGTTTACATTTCATTTATTGACAACTAGGTAGTCTATAGCTATAACTATTATTACAATGATAAGATTGAAGATGATGAATTAAACGTTTAGATCTTAAGATATATACATGGCAGGGACCTAAGTAACTTAGCCTAGGTACGGAATTTATATAAGTGTATTGAGAGAACTTAAGATATTTCAATTTAAGATATTTCATGAACATAAACTTAAAATTAAACTTAATATTAATTAAGGTTAACTTAAGCTAATCCGGAGACACGGGGTCCCTGGGTCTTGGCAGAAAGTAATTATGTTGTCTCGGTTGGTAGATATAGGTATTTTTATCTTTCGATAACAAATTTGTTATTTGAGTCTCACCATTTCGTCAAGAAATTGTGATTATTAGTCTCCCATTTTTTGCTTTAAATTTTAACTAATCAGGTCATGAACAATGTAAAGTTTCAATG
>JAHKBH010002257.1:0-25000 GCA_019049505.1 Pachyrhynchus sulphureomaculatus
CCAAATCAGATATTTCAGTAAATATTTTTTGTATTAATTTTAAAACAGTATAATTAGCGTACATATTTTTAAATTAGTTATATATAAAAAAAATGTATAAACTGTTTTTATAGTGTGACGTAAATTGTACCAAAATTTTAATTTTTAATTTTAAATTGTAAAATGTGTGAAACTTTTTTAAAAAAAAATTTTAGATACTTTGAGAATGCCCACAAAACGTCAGTAAAGACTAAATAAAACAAAATAAGTTGTTTTTAATAAGTAGAACTAAAGTCCTAAGAAATAAAAAAACAGCACAGAATCATATATATATATATATATATATATATATATATATATATATATATATATATATATATATATATATATATATATATTTATTTATATATATTGTTATATTCGGACAAAATCTAAGATAATTTTATACAGAGAGTTTTACATTAAGAGAGAGAAAATACCGAAAATTTATACTTTTATATGTATAGCATGAAAATATATGTAGGTCATATTTTGTGGTGTAGGCTAGGTTTAGTTAGGTTAAGTTTATTTCTTTCCTGTTGTGTACTTACCCTTTTGTTGGGTTAGGTTAATTTACTTTCTGTTTTGTTCGCTGTCTTTAGTTTAATTAGTTTTATTTCCTTTTCATTGTGTAGACTGCATTTTGTTAGCTTTGGTTTATTTCCTTTCTTTTGTATAGGCTGGATTTGTTAGGTTAGGTTTTTTTTCTTTCGTTATTGATTATGACTAATTTCTCAAAACTAGAACACTCTTGGCCGAAGTCCCTAATTTTTACGCACCTAGCAACTCAAAAGACCCGTACATTCCACCTTTCCAAATATTTGGTTTAAAAAAACACGATTTAACTAAATTTAAAAATTTTCGGCTGCCATATTAGATCCGCCATTTTGAAATTTTAAAACCTAACTTTGAATACATACAAAAAACCCCTGGATACCAAATTTCAAAATATTTGGTTGAATAGGAAAAAATAAAACTAATTTTAAGTTTTTGCCCGCCATATGGATCCGCAATTTTGAATTTTTAAAATGTGATATCAGATTCGTGACTAGCGCCCCCAAAATTAAATATCGTTAGAAAAGTCCTTGAATATGCAGGAACATAAAAAGCGAGAAATAACCTGATATATATATATATATATATATATATATATATATATATATATATGTACATATATATATATATGTATATATATATATATATATATATATATACATATATATATATGTATATATTATATATATATATATATATATATATATATATATATATATATATATATATATATATATATATATATATATATATATATATATATATATATATATATATATATATATATATATGTATATATATATATATATATATATATATATATATATATATATATATATATATGTATATATATATATACATATATATATATATATATATATATATATATATATATATATATATATATATATATATATATATATATATATATATATATATATATATATATATATATATATATATATATATATATATATATATATATATATATATATATATATATATGTATATATATATATATATATATATATATATATATATATATATATATATATATATATATATATATATATAGATATATATATATATATATATATATATATATATATATATATATATATATATATATATATATATAGATATATATATATATATATATATATATATATATATATATAGATATATATATATATATATATATACAGTAGAACCCCGGTTATCCGAGGTAACGTGGGGGGGGGGGCACCCTCCTCGGATAACTGAAAAGTCGGATAATCCAAATTTGTTTTTTATTCATTCAAAAAATAAACACCAATTCTTTAAACCGATGTATTAACGTTTTTAACATAGGTACATACATTATAAAACAGTGAAATAGGTATCTATGCTGTTTTATCGCTGCAGTGTTTCTCCATCTATTAAGAATAAGCAAATCCGCTGGGGTTGCCTCTGGTTGTTGTTGAGAGATCTTAGTGGGAAACTGTTCATCCACAGCCGCTTCGTCATCGTCATCTAATTTTTCGGTTTCCTGAAGGGCATTCGTTATTTATTCAATACTCATTTCTTCTTCTAAATCATCTGCTGTAATCCATTCAACAACATCTACTCTTGTCACATTTTCGCAACCTTTTAATTTTTGCATTAATTCAAATAAACTTTTTTCTTTTTCTTCTATCTCGCTGTCAAAATTGAACAGGACATTTCTCAATTTCAAAGCTAATTCATTTAATGGAGTATCGTCTTCACTGTCATTATAGCCCTCAAAATTAATAACTTTTGACCAAGATTTTTGAATAGTGGTAGTACGCACAGAATCTCAAGCTTGACTTACCCAGTAAATAACATTTTTCAGTGTAACCTTTCTCATCTCATGATCATATCCTCCTTTTCTGTGTATTCTAACAGATGTTCAAGATATAAACGCCTATAATTTTTTTTAATGTTTTCGAGGATGCCTTGATCCATTGGTGGCATTATATCCTTTTCCAGGGTTCAAAAATTTAGTAACAGATGGCACGAACTCTTCTTCGAACCAGTTAGTAAATAAGGTCGCACTGGTAGGGCTTTGGGTGAGATGTCTTTTAAAGCTCCTGGACGTGCAGACTTGCCAATCACCATCAGTGGGATTTTGTGCTTGCCAGATGCATTGGAACATACCATTATAGTTAATCTTTCCTTACTTCGTTTGTGCCCAGGAGCTGAATTTCCTGTCGAGATGCCAATGTTTTTGATGGAAGCATTTTATAATTCAGATCAGTTTCGTCACAGTTGTAAATTTGATCACATGTGTATCTACAATCTTCGATTTGCTTTTTAAAGTTCTGTTTAAACTTCTTAATTGATGACACATCAACAGAAAATTTTTTACCACATACAGTCAGTTGTCGTACACTGTACCGTTTTTTTTCAGCGGTCAAGCCATCCAGAACTGGCGGTAAACTGATCTATCTTTAGGAATTGCCTACTAATCATTATTGCTTTCTGTTGTAAAACTGGACCTGACAGAGGCACACCTTTTGATCTCTGTTGGTTAAAGCACATGAATAAAGCTTCGTTAACCTTTTCATAGTCGCCGGTTTTCATTAATTTTCTTCCTGAGGACGAGGAGGCTTGATTTATACACCACTTTTCTATTTTTTGTGCGGTTTCTTTTCCAATCTGTTACCTCACCTACTCCATAATATCGTGCAACAACTTTAAATGTCTCTCCTGCTTCAATTCTTCTGATGGCTTTTAATTTTTCTTCAATAGGAACGACGATTTTTTACGCTTCTTTTGCTCTATTATAATACGACAAACAAAAATTCAAACAAAGCAGTTCGTATTAATTACACTTAACTACCAGAACTCCAACCAAATAAATTATGTGAGTATACTCGTACTTCTCCGTAGTAAACGCTATAACGCACTGCATTTACGCAAATTTACATGCTGAAAGAGTCCAAAAACATAAATAGAGGAATCCCTGACACGGGCCAGGGGGATTCCCCGAAGGCTCCGACGATTTTAAATGGAAATATGTACATACATATTTTAGAAGCCCGGTTAATACGCAGCATAGACGCGCGTACCTCGGATAATCAGATTCTTAGATTGCCTCGGTTAATCCGGAGCTCGGATAATCGCAACTCGGTTAATCGGGGTTCTACTGTATATATATATATATATATATATATATATATATATATATATATATATATATATATATATATATATTTTGGGCCGATTATTTTCAAAATAAGAGATGAGGGATCTTTTCTCTATTTAATCAAGAACATTTATAAATAAAAAAAAATTCAGATCGGATGAAAACTGCGACCTGTAGAGAATTTTGAAACAATACATCTTTAAATACCCCATTATGCGAAGTAGAATCTCTTTTAGGGGTTCGGTTGCTAAATATACGCTTCGTTTGTTAGATTGCATTCAAAAGGCTCAATTTGATACTGACAATTCACCAGCAACATTGATTTCGTAAAGGGTCCAGTGTTCGATGTTCGTAACCCCCCCGAGTTCAACCGTAGCGATACATGCAAGAAAGAAAGAATCGCCTTTCCAGCGCACGCGCCGCACCTGTAGCATTTTAGAGTTATCCCTACAGCACGTATTCCGTGTCCATATAAAAAATGAAGAAAGGAAAAGGAATTCTCATTTATTTAAGGCAATTGGGCATTTAAAAACCGCTTAAAACTAATTAGTTAATGTTTATATTTAAAAAAAGAGTAGACTATCAATGTATTTAATATTCGATACCAGGTTTAATGTAGTATTAGACCTCTGGTAGCTTTCAATTTTAGATAGTGAAGTTTTATATAGTTTTAAAACTACCATATGGCTTTAAGTGCAAATCTTTCTGGTGAATTCGACTGCAAATATTTATATAACCCCGCACTGAATAAGTAATGTTTTATATTTTATATTTTAGATTTGAAATTTCTGATATTAGTTCTGTTTTATTTTTTAAAATTTCCACCGAACGATGCTTTCCCATATGATGACTATGAAATTTTGTATGAATGGCGACAAATTGAATATGATTATTCATCTGACGAAGAAAGAGCCGAAGCTATCAACAATGGAACTTTTAAAGTAGGAATGGTGCAGCCAATTGATGTCCAGGCGTATTACCCACGTAAGTTCAAGTAATTTCTTTTTTATAAAATGTAACAGGCAGTGGTATAGCCAGGCAGGGGGTAGATATATGGATAGAAAAAAACGTTATTTTCAAAGACGAACAAAGATTAGTAAAGTCCAAGCAGCCCATGGAGGGGAAGCGAAACTCAACAAACGATGTGGCGTCTAGCTACAACCTGGGACAACTGCTGTATTAAAGAACCCCTCTTACACTGTAATTCGAGGAACGAAGTTATATAATTTTTTTGAGTAATATAGGTGATGAGTCTAGCTTTCTTTTTATCCTTCACAGAAGGTTCATTCTTGCCTGAATAAATAACTATGATCTATCTGTCGCGAGGAACCCGGAAAACCGGCTTTCCAATATTCCAACCGTGTATCGCGCCGCTATTTTTTTCTCAGCTGTGCCCCGATATGCTATTGGTGGTGCCTCATCACCATAGGCTCAAGTCTATGCTGGCAGCCGAGCGCCTCTAATCCGTGCTAAACTGAGATAGTGATACTCCATAGAAGCCTAGCCCAAAGACTAGGGAGAAGCATTCCGATCTTTCGAGTCGAAATAACTCGGCAGACGAAGAAATAAGTAGCAAACTCAATCCAACGTTGCCGGTCATTGAAATCTTTATAATTAATATTGTCTTAATAGCAATATATATTGGTAGGTACACGGGACTGACTGACTAATAGGGAGAAAACTACTTCCTTTCTCCCTCTGACACAGACATACGTACAGAGAGGGCATACTAATTACCAGTTACGATCAACAGTTCGTCTTTGTCTTGCTCGCACCGAAAAGAGTGTTTCTGACCTGTAATAGCCAACATCCTCTTCGTTGTGATATTTATCTCTGCAAGCTACTCCAGAGACACTCACATCAGCTGATAGGGCGTTGCAGGCCCATGTAATCAGTAGTCCGTCTCTGTATGGTACACATTTATAGGTATACTGTAGGCCTGTGCGATCAATATGCTTCTTCTTGTGATATACACGTAGACCCAGACTCACTTCAACAGAATAACCCACAGTCACCAGTCGAATAACCGACAGTCTCGAGGTGTTTTTCAAAGAGCCACGAGGAGTGCGAAATACTACCGCCTTCGATAACCGCAACATAGTAACTGATCCACAGAGCTGCTTATCGAATACCGCATCATAATGAGCCGCGACTTGCCACTCGCCAGAATCAACTTCGTCAGCCTCGTTGCCATTTACCGTCACACGGCATTATGTTGGCTATCGTCGTCACGTGGCACTGCACCCGTCATAGGTTCGTTGTAAGGCACGAGAACGGATGTTTCTTAAAGAGAATGTCTTGCGCCGTTAGAGAGGAGGTACCAGTAGCAGTAAAACATTCTGGTATTACTATGATATTCGAAAAAAAATGTCTTGCGCCATTGGAACGGGTATCAGCAGTAGTAAGTTGTTCTGGTCAACACGTTGGTTGCACTGCCACCTGTCGCCACCGATTTGCGCTCTAGCCCGCCGTGATTAATGTATGCGCCTCTTACCTCGTTTTCACCTTTTGAACTTCTCGTTTTATTTCTTTCTCCAGTCCCTTCTATTTTTCAGGGCACAACTAAGATAGGGCACCGATAACTAATATATATATATATATATATATATATATATATATATATATATATATATATATATATATATATATATATATATATATATATATATATATATATATATATATATATATATACATATATATATATATATATATATATATATATATATATATATATATATATACATATATATATATATATATATATATATATATATATATATATGTATATATAGTCAATTTCTAGGGCTTTATGGTTCTTTTGTTCTAAGGATAGAGAAATTACATCATGTTCTAGTTAGAAGTTTATTGAAAACGTTTCGCCTAATTTGCAGGCTAAAAATTGAATGTACATTTTCCTCCCTTTTTTACTTTTTTTTATGACTTTAAATTTTGATTTTACAGGACTGTTTTATATGTTCAGTAGGATGAAAAAAATTTTTTAATTATGAATATATAAAATTCTTACTTACTTACTTATAATACAATGTAAAACGTGAAATAATAAAAATACATACAAAAATATACATAAATCTTACATGTGTGGGTTGAAACGAAGGCACACTTAACGTTCTTTAAAAAGTATTACTAGGACGGTCACATTTTTAGGGTTCCGTACCGAATACTTATAAGATCACTTCGGTGTCTGTCTGTCTGTCCGTCCGTCTGTCTGTCTGTCACACCTGATTTTCTCCGAAACTATTTGTCATAGAAAGTTGAAATTTGGTAATAATATAAGAATTGATGGCCTCATCAAAGCCGTGTAGTTTTGAAAGTCAAATTTTGACTTAAGGGGTTAGTTTTGGGGTGAAATCGGAAGTGAAAAACAAATTTTTTTAGTAGGCCATCGAGTGTGATGTCAAATGAAAGTTTGTGAAAACAGTAGTAATATATATATATATATATATATATATATATATATATATATATATATATATATATATATATATATATATACATATATATATATACATATATATATATATATATATATATATATATATATATATATATATATATATATATATATATATATATATATATATAATATATATATATATATATATATATATATATATATATATATATATATATATATATATATATATATATATATATGTATATATATAATGTAATACTTGCGCACACTTTTCTTTGTGTTATTTTTAAAAAATCGCGAAAAATCGTTGTCCCCTACCTTATCTTGAAAATTACTGATCAAAAAATTTTGAAAAAATTCTGGAATATTCTCCAGGGGGTGTAGATTGAACGAAAATTACCTTTAATAATTTATCTAGTATATAAAAAAAAACAAAAATTTCAAGCTTATCAATTTTCAGTAAAGATTGGAAACAAACATTTGGGGTGTGTTTTGTGAATCATTTTATACCACCCTAACAACATTTTTTATTTTAAAAGCAGTCAACGTACGGAACACTAATTGTGCAATTTCAACTTGCACTTGACCGGTTATTTAAAATAACTTTAGGCATGTATAGGGAACGAAAATCATTCTTTGGTTTGTTTATATCTTTTTATTTATTAACTGCTATTGAGTTATTATGAGAAGAGTCCGAAATAAATATGACTCAGACCCCTAACGTCGCTTTTGTCGTTTATGTTATTTTTCTCTTTATTAATACAAATCATTTCATGGATTGATCTTTTAAAATATTTTATTCTCTTTTTAAGATTCTTGTATTTTTAAAATCAAAAGAGTGTTTGGTTTGTTGAATGTGCTTTGATAGAGCTGTTGGGTTATTCTTATCATACTTATGGCCATTCAGTCTACTTTCTAGGTGTTGTTTAGTCATGCCGATATAACAGCCGTTGCAGTTTTGAAAAGGAATGGAATATATCAGGTTTGATTGTTTCAGTAGGGGTGTTTTGGATTTTAGGGGGGTAAAAAGGTGTTTTAGTGAGTTATGCGTTTTGTGGAAAACAGTTAAATTGTGTTTTTTTGAGGACTGCCTTAATTTTTTCTGAAAGTCCTTGAATATATGGCATGGATATGTATGTTGTAGCTGTTCTTTATTCTGTTTGTTTATCTAGAATATTATATAATTTTTGAATTCTGGTTTCTAAAACTTTGTTAATTAGATCAACCGGATAATTGTTGTTGGTTAAGATAGTTTTTATTTTTTCTATTAGTTCTGCTCTATATTTAGGACTTGTTTAAGCCTCTGTCAATTAAATTTATAACAGTATTTTTCTTAAAATTTAAAGGATGATGTGAATGGTAGTTCAGGTTTCCCAGAACTTGTTGGTTTTGTGTACCATTTGCTATTTATTTTATTATTTTCTCTTATTAGAGTTAGATCTAGGAAGTTTTATGGCGTTGTTTTGCTCTGTTTCGATGGCGAATTGTAATTTTTTGTTGAAGGCTTTAATTGTGTTTTATATTTGGTTTTTTGTAGTGCTAGAATGCAATCATCTACGTATCTATTGAAGAAAATAGGTTTGTTACTTAAGCTATCAATAACACTTTCCTCAAATATTCCAATGCCAGTTGGGCAAGGGTAGCAGAAATAGAAGCCCTCATTACACAACCTACTATTTGAAGGTAGAAAGAGTTTTGGTACTGAAGGAAATTGTTTTTCAAGATTATATTTATGGCATTTATGAATTTTTCTTTTGATATATACATATATAAATATATATATATATATATATATATATATATATATATATATATATATATATATATATATTTATACATACATATATATATATATATATATATATATATATATATATATATTTATACATATATATATATATATATATATATATATATATATATATATATATATATATATATATATATATATATATATATATATATATATATTCCATTCTATTTAAAAGAAGGAACTTGCCTTTCTGTTTATATTATTTTTGTTTCCGTTAGGAAAGGTTATATTTACAAACTCTGAATGTGATTGTAGCTTCCAATTGACATAGAGTAATTTGTTCCTTCTTTAAATGTTACATTGTGATGAATTCTAAAATATAAAATTATTGAAAAGTCGGACTAACCTTTCCTGTAGAGTCGTTAAACGCTATTAACCTATTTAAGATTCTGCGGTGTTAACCGATTTTCCTGAAAAATAGAAAATTCCTTTTCTTTGCTTTTGTCTGGAAAGTTTGTTTACTCTGATAGTGCTACTTTCCATTTTACACTTAAATATCTTGAAGGTGAATATGAGTACCAAAATTTGAAGTGTAGAATATTTTTACACTCTAAAACAAAAAAAAAACTTTCGGCTGACAAGGAATATACTCAAACTTCAGCTCATAACATTAGTTATACCAGTATAACTTTAACCGAAGACGACAGCAAGTATAATGCGGACACACCTCAGTATATTATATTAACCTTACGAGATAAGTTAGCAAATTAACAGTCAAAATTTGATCAATTAGAGGTTAAAAATGAAAAAGTTATAGAAGAATTCAAGTAAAAAATATCACAAACAAGAAATGTGGAATTATTAAACTTCAATGGAAATTAAAAGCATTGTCAACACAGATCCTCTCAAGTCTCGGTGCAAACTCTGACTAAGCTGAGTACTTTTGAAAGCTCCTTAGAGGTAGATATACAGTGTCACATAAGAACTGAAACTCTGACTTCTGACTAAACCACACAAACTAAGGATTGTACTCGTTAGAAGTAAGTGTACAGTGTAATTTCAGCAATGAAAGAAAAATTCTGCATGGAAATCGATCTAATGTTAACCTTCGAAAAATAAACATAAGAACCAAAAAACCAATAGTGTTAGCTTTAATATCGACAACTTCAGTATAAAAGACAACATCAAGGAATTATCGCACAACCATTAAATCATCGGTGATAATAAATTTAACTTTAAGGCTTCGCTCAGAATTATTCAAAAACTGAAATACGATAAAATTTATCAAATAGTTCATACAAGATGATATGTAATTTCATTGTTAACCGTAATATATTCCGAAAAAAATTACATGAAAAACAATAACGGCACAAGTTTTAAATTTTTGAAAGGACAGTTTTTAATCTTCTTCTTGAAGCGCCATATCCGATACGGAGTGTGGTTGGCGCTTTTTTTAAGTATTTCCACAGACAAAGGGGACCGTACAGTTTAATGCCAGTTCCGAACGGCCAAAGTGTTCTCGCTTTACTACGCATGATACTACGGGTGGTTTGCCATTGGCTTTCCGAGAGAGGCGACTGTCGCGTTGCAAATTTTATTATTTATTTATCTTTTTTTATTATTATTTCCCGAATTCGGTTCAGTAGCGTAGAAAGCAGACACTTTAACCGGTACGCTATGGCCGCCTCTAGTTTTCAATAAACTAGTAAATTAAATTTGATATTTACTGTGGATAAGTGGTTCTCGAATGATAAGTTCACTAACGGACATTGCATTTTATATATATTGCATTTTTTGTTACATGATATGGTTCCATATTTAACGGTTTAGGCACCGTATTGCAAGAGAGTGCGCTAACGACAAACTTTTTTTCCGACTTGATTCCTAATTATCATCACTCTACTCAGTATATATCACCACTACACCAAACACTTTATTTTTGCAGTCGTCGCGCGCGTTTCGCTAACCATGTTAGCTTCATCAGGAGCGCTGATTGACTAAAACTAAACTACAAATCTACCCTATTTATACTTAGCCTAACCCTTGAATTACTCAGTCGGAACAAATAGCATCAGTTCCGGTCAAGTAACCAGTAGAGGGAACTATAAGGAATAGGCCCTCTGTCTTTATTTAAACTACTTTTACATTTTATAATCTCCATACTTTCGTATACGTTCAACAATCTCCTATCAGATACATTTTTAATTAATTTTGGATTATCTAATGTTACAATATGACCAGCTTCAAGGGCATGTTCGGCAATGCTAGACTTTTCTGCTCTACTGTATTTTAAGTGTGCTAAATGTTCTTCAAATCGTGTTTTAATTGACCTTTTAGTTTGCCCAACATACTTTTTGTCACAATCATTACAACTAATTTCATAAATTCCATTTTTCTCACAATTAGGAATCTTATCTTTGGGATTTCCTAAGATATTCCTCAGATTGGCTGATGACTTATAGAGTAAGGTGAGGCCTACCTTATTAAATACCTTATTAAGTCCCTTGCTATATTTCGGATTATATGGTATGGAGGCATACTTGGTGTTATTTTCTTTGCATGTAAAAAAGGTGGAATTCTGAATATTTAACCTGAACTGATGTCTATTTATTAGCTTGTTTATTAAGTCATCGTCATAATCATTAACTCTAGTTATATTCCTATTACGATTCCTTTCGTTATTAAAGTTTACTCTATTCAGAGGAAAAGTGACCAAACGGTGAACTAAAAATGTAATGAGGCTAATTTGTATATTATGTTGATATAACATATCTGGCCATTTTTATAAAAATATATTTATAGTATTCAGTGACAGAAAATACATCGAAATATGTTTCCTGACTTAACCACTTTTGACCATTATAAGGCCATTTTTCGGCCTTAATTCGAAATCAGTATTAGCAAATCAGATAACATATTTGGATTCAGTGATTAAAAATACATCGGAATATGTATTTCTCATTATTATTTGACTTGACGACTTTTGATCACTTTAAAGTCGTTTTTGGACCATTACTCGAATTCAATAGGTTTATTAGCAAATCGGATATAATACTTGGACTTAGTGACCAAAAATATATAGGAATATATATGTCTGGTTAATAGGAAAGTGAATAGTATTTATTTTCTCGGATTGATACATTTTTTATCACAGTATTAGTGTAAAATGACCATTTAAAATAAATATTTCCAAAATATGGCTTTACAGTTCTTTTCTAAATTTTCTTGCGATGTTTTAAAAGATTGTGATGAAATTTGAGATCGGTAGGGATTTTTGAACGGTAATGTTTTTTTTTTCTACCCACTATACTCCGTTAGACTGTATAAATTCTTACAGAACTGACAGAACAATGGTGATAAAAGATGAAAGTAGTATTTCCAGTTCTAGGACTACTAATTTAGGTTTCTAACATGAATTAGTCGTGGGGACTCCTCTATTTATTTTATATTTAATGATTTAACTCTTTACGTAAATACTGATCACACAGCAATGTATGCTGATGATACCACAATTACTGCATGTGCTGGTAACTTGAACTAGTGGAATCCAAAAATAACGCGGTTGCGTCAACTGGTTTAGAAGAAGTGACGTAATTCTGAATTTTTAACAAGCAATTTATATGAATTTGTGTAATATGGAACCAATTCCATCTCTTTTTCAGTTGGAGTACTCTTATATTTGCCAACTCAACAGTGTTTTCAGGAACTCACATATATTCTCAGTTGATATTGGTCATATCGATTCTGTGTATATTTTTTGCTCCGTCCCATTGGAAGTGCACACTGGATGAGTAGGGTTTACTGTCTGATTAATTACACAGACACACAAAGAAAACCTGTCCCAGATGACTAACCCCCCCACCCCCTGTATGTTTGGCTGCTGAACATGAACCCGATGTTGGATTTGTCCCATCACATCACAGTTTTTTTCTAACCTCAAAGAGAGATTAAAAAAATTCTGTCCGAGATGTCTGACCCACCTACCTCCCGTATTTTTGGCCGTTGAACACGATCTCGATGTTGGATTTGCCCCATCACAGGACTATTTTTTCTAACTTCAAAAAGAGGTCCAAAAATTTCTGTCCGAGATGACTGACCCCCTAACCCTCTGTATTTTTGGCCGCTAAACACGATCCCAATGTTGAATTTGCTCCATTACATTGTAGTCGTCATGTTCTGCAATGTGGGTAAGGATTTACAGCCACCAAATTGTTTCAGATGAGAACCATGCTTCGATATGAGCTATCAGAATCAATATTTAGTTCCCCTTCAGCTACTTTGAGTCCATAGGAATACAGATGAAAAAATATTTCAATATAGATTTTCCAATTTCTGCTCACCCAAATTCACTTCGTACAAAATGATATCAGCGATTTCTGGATTTCTTGCCCTAGAAAACTGTGACTTCCCAGGTGAAACCGAACTTCTTCTTCTTCTTCAGCGACTTGAATTGCATTAGAATGAAGATCAAAATATGTCGAATCATACCATGTTAGTCACTGATATTCCGTATCAGCGTTGTTGAAAAGGATATGTGCAATTTTTCGGGTGTCAGTAATCTCGGACAGATTTTTTTTTATTTTTGAGGTTAGAAAAAACTGTGATGTGTTGGGGCAAATCCAACATCGGGATCGTATTCAGCGGCCAAAAATACAACTTTTTTTTTTGTGGGCCTGTGTTATTACTCACCGGCTATCAGTTTTATCTTGCATAATATCATTGCTTGAGGAGGGATGGACTGTCGGACGTAGTACAAAGAAGAATAATTAAATTTAATCTTTAACTTCAGGAAAGTTGGAGGGAAAATTCTATATGGGAAAAAGTTCCTAAGTCTATTTATTTGTACATGTATAATGTTTGCCAATAAAAATAAATCGCTATTTTTGGAACTGAATTCGTGCAGTAATTAACAGGAAATAATGTTCTGGAAATTCCTTAGCACAGATTCCCATTTTTTTAAAAGTAGACCTTTATAACTGCATAAAATGATATAGTGCATTACAAAGTGCAATAAAGGCAATGAGTTCTTAAACACAAATAAAAAAGTTTTTACTAAAAGATGCATTTTATTCAGTTAAAGACAACTGATTTTATAATTTTAAACTTTAAGATGCTATTCATCTCCCCTATTATTTTTGTTTCATCTTCTCTTTTTTTTTGTTATTTACCGTACTAAGGTTCCTTGCTTTTTTTTAAGTATTTTGTGTCATTTTGAACGTTTTTATTTATTAGCCTATATTTTTCAGTATCTTTAATTTTTTAAATTCTTATCACAATTGTTGCTAACATTTATGTTAAAAATGTTAAAAAATATACAGTCAATATTAATCTATATACTTTTAGTTATTATTTTGTATATTTATATACTATAAGTGTAATTGCCAACTTACGTACCCGTTATCATCATTGGCGATATATATTACCCTATCTATATGTGTAGAAACTATTTTTTACATCTGGTTTATGATCCAATTTTTGTATTAGATTGCTTTTTATTTAAAGAGGTGACCTATTTAAATGACTACTACGAATATTATATATATAATAAATAAAAATGTCAAAATTTATCAAGTATATAAAAATAAACCTGTTTGCAGCAATATTATTTATGGCTTAATATTATATTTATATTATTGTTATAAATTAAGTCCTTGTTATTTACTGGATAAAATCTTGTGTTAAAATAAATATATTTGTAATCAATTGATATCTACAATACATACAAAATTTTGATGGTACACATTTCCAAAAATATTGTAGTGTTATATATTATAAGTACTAATATTACTAATTATTACTATTACAATGAAAAATGATTACTTTGTAAAAGACCCCATACCCATCGGTGGAAAACCCCTTTCGGTTAAATTTCCCCAAATTTTGACAAGTCGTTCTACTTAACGAGCTGATCAAAAGTCTCCATGGGCCCGAGCCCCAAAAACCCACCCTCTATAAGGATGGAAAGCGCTCCAGTAAATCAATACAACTACCCGCATACAAAAATATTTCTGTGTCTCAGCAGGGTAAAAGCATCATTCCAAGGACATAACGTAGGGATTAAAAATCGCCTACACAGCTATAAATCGGTATATTTATACCAAAAAATTATTCGAGCACTCAGATCAGAAGAGTTGCCTGAAAAATGATGTAGCAACAACTATGAGCCACCTCCTGAAGCTTTTCAACTTCTTACGGGGGGTGAAAGTCATTATCACTGCTACATAACACCATCTTGGATTCAAAAATATTATTTGTGCACTCAGATGGGTATACCGTCCTAAGGAAATGATGAAACAATTAAAATGAGCCACCTCATGATGCCTTTCTACCCCTTATGGGGGGTAAAAATCATAGTTACTGCTATATAAACGCAAACTGGTGCTCCCACATCGGTGTTTTCTCACTTATACTTACAACATTTTAGTGTTCCGTATGGAACACTTATAAGATCACTGTGTGTGGTGTCTGTCTATCCGTCTGTCCCACCCGATTTTCTCCGAAACTATTTAACGTAGAAAGTTGAAATTAGGTACCAATATAGAAATTGATGGCCTCATCAGCGCCGTGTAGTTTTGAAAGTTAAATTTTGACTTAACGGGATAATTTTGGGGGGTGAAATCGGAAGTGAATAATTTTTTTTTTTTTACAAGGTCGAATGGGGTGTCAAATGAAAGGTTATAAAAACACGAGATCAAAAATATATATATGGTATTACATGTGCACATTTTTCTTTGTATTATTTTCATAAAATTGTTGTCCTCCCCCTCTATCTCGAAAAGTACTGATTTAAAAATTTTGAAAAAGTTCTGGAATATTCTCCACGGGGTGTAAATTGAACGAAAATTTTCACGAGTTCATTACCTTATCTGGTATATAAAAAACAAAAATTTCAAGGTCATCAGTTTTCAGTAAAGATCAGAAATAAATTTTGTTAAAAACTCATTTGGGATGTGTTTTGTAAAGTCACTGATCATTTTATATCTCCGTAACAAAAATTTTTATTTCAGAATCAATCAACGTACGGAACACTAATTGCCTAAGTTCAACTTGCACTTGACCGGTTATTTACTCTTTATAATGTTACTGTAGTAAAAAATTACAAATTCCAAGAAATGATATTTGTTATTAATTAAAAAGGCGCCGAAGCATTTCCGCATTAAAAACAAATATCATCGTTATCAACTTTAATAAATCTTACAGTTTAATTATCTTTTTTCTATTTACCTATTTTTTTTTGCGTTACCTAATGGTTCGGAAAATTTCTTAAGTTATTATGGCATGGTGTTCACCATATTTAAAATATACTTTAATTCGATGTTTATACTGAGCCGCTTGCTTCAATGTTAAACGGACTATACCACGAGGCGGTAGTATAGCCGGACTCCTTTTTGTGTCCATCAGAACGTCAGTTATGTCAAAATAAAGTCATTAAAATAGTTTCTGTCAGTTTTAGTTGTGCTGTTTATGTTTTCAGTCTACTCGTATATGCGCTTGTATTAATTTTAAATTAGAATTACATTATTCTCCCATAATGTCAACTATCATGTGATCATCATTATTAATACCCTTGTGACCAGCATTGAGTATATAGTGAAGTAAGGCTTGACTTGGACACTTTACTCTTTGTTATTTACTGAGCCATTTAAGTGATTTTCAGTCCCAGTAAGGGTTGGGAAACCATCAGTTCCAGTTTATAACAACCGCTAAAGCATTCTTTCGCTAACCTACTTATATAACTGAATAATTTTTTGCAACGAATATACCGTCGTATAGCAGCAGGTTAAGTGACTGTCACCTGCCGTGAGGGTTAAAAAAGCGGTCAAAGATGCCTCATATTTACAATTACTCAACATGCTATACCCTTCTGAGAATTTACAACATTTTTTAAAAACCGAGATACCGTCTTGTATGTAGCACTGAAAATGAATTTCTCCTCCGTAAGGGATGAAGAGGCGTCAGAAGGTGGCTCATAGTTACTGCTACAATGCCTTTTAAAATGCTATGCGTATGTGATGTCCAAATAATTTTTTTGGATCCAAGATACCATTGTATGGTATCCCCCCCACGAGGGGTTGAAAAGCTTCATAGGGTAGCTCATAGTTGTTGCTACACCATTTTTCAGGAAGCTTTTCTAACCTGAGTGTCCGAAAAATTTTTTTTGGTATAAGTCTACCGATTTGTAGCTGCGTAAACGATTTGCAACCTCTACGTTAGGGGCTGAATAGGGCACAAAGTGTCTAAATGTAGGTAATATCCTTGGAACGACATTTTTTACCCTTACATTTTTGTATGCGTGCAGTTGTTTTGATTTGCTGGAGCGTTTGCCATCCATATAGATAGTGAATAGGGGTTGAAGGGTGGATTTTTGGGGCTCGGGCCCATGACGACTTTTGATCAGCTCGTTGAGTAGAACAGCATATCAAAAATTGGGGAAATTTACCCTAAACCAGTTTTCCATCCATGGTTGCAGGGTCCTTTAAAGAAAATAATGCTAGAGCTTTGGGGCAGCCCTCTTGTTTTACTTTTCTTTGGCATTGTTTGTTTTTTTATTGCTACAAATAAGAACTGAAAAAGTGATTTACCCAGTACTTTTCTTGCAAACATGAAATCTAATATATATATATTAAATTTAAGCTTCTCACGTTAAAATATAGCACTAAAAATAGGTCTTTTATAGAGAGATACTAATAAAAGGAACTGAAGTAAAGGTAGAGTTTCTAATAAAGTTGGAAATAATGAAAAATAATATGACTTTCATATTCTTAACTCCAAGATTCCATAAACAACCTCCTACCCCCTCTTTATCCTTATACATTTTGTACTATAAATAATTATGTTAAACTTTTTTTTTAGTATCTCAACCAAAAAGAAGGAAAATCCTTATGATACCCTAAGCACTATGTAACGATCCTCAAACCTTTTACCCCAGACCCCCTATCCGAAACTATACAACTACTACAAACTTGAAAAATATGTGCAAAATGAATCACCGCTCTAACCACTACCCTGATCCCTTTAAGCTCTTATGTATTTTACTGTTTATACTATATAAATATTTTTCAAATTAGTTCATCCTCCAACCAAAAAAACAGAAAACTTGATGACATATAACATAACATAACGAGCGCCACTTCATTCAAACCCTGAAATAATATGGTTATATAATGTTTCAAATTAGTTTATACTCTCAATCAAAAAACGGCAAACTTAATGACATATAACATGACATAACGAGCCCCACTTTACTCAAACCCTGAAATAATATAGATTTAATATTCAGAATTCACGACTCCGAGAACCACGAAAAAAATATATAACACGACAATGCACAATTACAAAGAATGGCTCGGTTGAAATTCCAGATATTACAGAGGATGAAATTATATTGACCCTTTCCCAAATGAAGAAAGACCGAGCCCCCGGAGGAGATGGAATCACTCGTGAAATGATTTAACTAGGAGGAGCTGCCACAATAAGATCTAACATATAGAAGTCCCTTTAAACAAGTATCTACCAAGCAGTACAATCCCCGACAATTGATTAAATGCTCAAGTTATTCTTCTATACAAAAAAGGGGATAAACTAAATATAGAAAACTAGCGTCCAATAAGTCTTCTCCCACACCCATATAAATTACTAACAAAGATAGTAACCAAACTCACAAACAAATTAGATGATTATCAATCACCAGAACAGGCGGGGTTTCGAAAAGATTACTGTTCCAACGAGCAGATACAAAACACGAAAATTCTAATCGAAAAATGCAATGAGTAGAATGTCCCAGTTCATCTACCTTTTATTAATTATATCAAACCTTTCGATTCTGTAGAGCTATGGACCGTATTTCAGGCTTTGAATAATGTTAGAATAGATTCAAGATACCTAGACCTTCTTAAATACGTATACGAAAAGGCTACACTACAAGTTAAAATCAATTATGATCTAATAACTGATAAAATAGGTTTACAACGCGGAATAAGACAAGGTGATACTATCTCGCCTAAACTTTTTACACTGGAGGACGTCTTTAAACCACTGGATTGGGAGGAGAGAGAAATAAATGTTGATGGAAGGTACTTGAGCCACCTTCGTTTTGCTGACGATGTATTTTTGAACGGTAACGACCTACAAGAGTTACAGGAGATGATCCAAGATCTGAAGGCAGTTTCAGAAAGAAAACTGAATAAAGAGAATCAAAAAGCCGAATTGAGTAGGAGAATTAGAATGACATGGGCAGCTGTTGGAAAACTGGGTCACGTCTTAAAAAGTCCTGATGTCCCGATCAATCAGAAAATCAAAGTTTTTAACGCATGTATTCTCCCTGTGATGATGTATGTATTAGAAACCGCAACATTAACGGTGAAAACAGCTAATATGGGACGAATTATGCTGGGAGTAATACTTAGAGGCCACTTGCGTAACGAGGAAATACGTGTCAGAACCAAGGCCGAGGATGTCTAAAGCATGTGGCAATTCTAAAATGGATTTGGGTAGGACATGTCGCTAGACAAAAGCCGGATAAGAAGTGGATAAAATCCTTAACACAGTGAAGACCTAGAAGACACAGGAGAAAGGTGAGCAGACCAAAGAGATGGATGGATAACGTGAAATAACAGGTCGGCAGAAAAAGGCAGCATCTAGCCAAGGATAGAGTGGAGTGGAAGAGGCAGGATGAGGCCTACGTCTAGGAGTGGATGGCAAGAGGCTGCTAAAAGAAGAAAGTCCATTGCAACCCCTTCCAAACTTTTCCCCGCTCTTTTAACGCTTCATATGGTTTGGCATATAAAATTATGCATCCAATGTGTTTATTAGCGCAACAGGAATTACAAAAAAAAAAATACCATAATAATATTACTTACTTACTTACTTACTTACTTTCTCTTCTGAGTAGGTCACAGACCTGTTCTACTACGTTACTAAGCCTCTTGTGATTCGGATATCCAGCTGTCTCTTCATCTCTTTGGTGGTCGTCCTTTTGGTATTGTTTCATGTTGTTTTTTGTTCATACATATTTTTATCATTCTCGTATCTTCTATCCTTTGTACATGTTCACGCCCCTCTCTTCTTTTCTTTCTTCCCCATCTGACTATGTTTTCTACCTTGCATTATTCTCTTATGGTGTTGTTACTCGCTCTGTCTAATAAATTTTTTCCTGTCATTGCTCTAAGTATTTTTATTTCATTTATTCTTAGTAGCTCTTTGGTTTTGTTTGTCTCTGCCCGTGTATGGGTCTAACGTAAGTTCTATATATTCTTGTTTTTGCTTCTACACTTCGATCTTTGCTTTTTCAAACTACATCTCTGAGGGCCTCTGATATTGCTGCTGCTTTATTTGTTTGTTGTCTCACTTCTTCTGTTATATCTCCGTAGCTAGTAATTAGTAATACAAGATATGGAAATTTCTATTAATTTCCCATTTATTTCTAATTTACACCTTACTGGTTCTTTAGCTATTGTGATTTTGTTTTGTCGGTATTGACTTCCATGTTGTATCTTTCTGCTACTTATTTGAATTTATAAAGCAGTCTTTGTAGGCCGTGTTCCGATTGTGATATTAGAACAATATCATCTGCATATCCCAGTATCTTTATTTGTTTATCTTCTAGCTCGAATCCATCGTTGACTAGTTTTACTTCCTTAATGATTTTGTCCATTATTATGCAGAATAGTAACGGGTTTAAGCTATCTCCCTGTCTTATTCCTCCTTTTATATTTATTTCCTTTGTTAATTCGTTATTACTTCTTATTTTTATTGTGTTGCTGTGATTGAGTTATTGGATTATTTGTGATATTGGGTACGGAATTAGGTCCTTTATTAATTCTAATATAACCTGCCTCTGTCGAATACTTTCCTTAAGTCGATGAAACAAAAAAATACTGGTTTCTGGAATTCTATAGCTTTTTTTCTTATTTGCCTTATTGCAAAAATAGCGTCTGGGGTTGATCTATTTTGGCGGAACCCTTGTTGCTTGTCGCTTATATGTATATTGTTTTCTATGTTTTCAGAATATTTGTGAACAGTTTCATAATAGTTGCTAGCAGTGTTATTCCTCTATAGTTTCTCGGGTCTTTTTTTTAATATCGGTATCGTGATGGTTTTTGTCCATTCCTTCGGTATTTCTACTTCCTCATTAAAGAATGTTGTTATTTCCGATAGGTAGCTTTCTCGGGCATATTTAATTAGTTCGTTTGGTATCCCATCTTCTCCTGGCGATTTTCCATTTTTAAGTTTCTTAATTGCCATCGATACTTCTTCTCTTCCTATTTTGTAGTTTTCGTCTGTTTGTTGTCTGCTATGTTCTCTTCTTCGTCGGACTGGTTTTCATATAGTTGTTTAAAGTGTTGTTGCCAATCGTTTGTTTTAATATTTGTGATTGTCAAGTATTCATTAATATTGGCTTTTCTTCGTCGTAATATTTTCCATATGTTTTTTTGTCCTGTGTATAAATCTCTTTCCATTTCTTTTGTGAAATTTATCCAATATTCCTGCTTTATTTTCTTAATTTTTGCATTTATTTCATTTCGTATTTCTATGTACTGCTGTCTATTTTCCTCGTTTTTTTTATGATATATATTCTATGTGCGCTCTTCTTTTCTTTTGTACAAGTTCTTTGACTTCTTATGTTAACCACGCAGTATTGTTTTTTATCTCTCACGTTTATTCGTCTTGTACCTATAACTTCTTTACTCGCTTGTAGAGTGTTGTTTCTTAATTTATTCCAGCTTTCTTCTACTGTGTCTGTTAATAATAATACTAAAACCGTATAAAATGTATGGAGATCTACCACTCCAATATATAGCAATATCGCTCAAAAACCATAAACATCATTCTCTCTCCAATTATGATATGTGTACCAAATTTGAAATGAATTTATCATTTTTTCCGCGAATTATCGGCCTACCATGCTGACAGACTGATAGACAAACCAACAGAAATGAGTGACTACGTTTTTCGTGATCTAAAAATCTTAAGACGTGAAGGACCACAAAAAATTGTGTGTTGTAATGTTCTTACTAATACGATACTTCCCCTTAGGAAGGGAAGAAAATACAACAATTTTCCTGCTATGCCATAAGTACGTTTCCACCAACTTAACCGCTTGTATTTCTAAAACTTGTTCCATATTTAACTCAGCATTTTTTAGAGAACTATAAAAAGTTGTGTCTTTAAAAGTGTTTTATAACAGTTAGCCAATATCCATTCATCAAGAACCATGAAAAATTTTCCGAATACTATTAAAACGATTAAGGGCCCTCACATCTTTCATCCTCTTCCCTTGTTAACACTGAAAATAGTGAAAAAGAATTGTCACGTTTCGATTCCTTTGCTGAAATAACTTCGAAAACGATATATACCACGATAAATATAAAGTCACTTTTCTACCTCCATTCCTTTGACCTCTTATAAGTTTTATTGTAAATTATACTTAAAATTTGCTCGTTCTCCCATCCAAAAAATCTGGAAAAAACTCTCATAACACTATTGAAATTATACCCCTTTCTCTACTAAAATTGAAAGTAATGAAAACATAACTTAATTTTCATATTACTACAGTCCAAAAACTCTGAAAATTACATGGAACACGATATAAATGAAGCAATTCCTCCAACCCCCTACCCGACCCCAGTAACCCGCTGTATATTTTACTATAGATGCTTAAAATTTGTCAATTACAACAGCTAAAAAATCTGAAAAAATTATTAAAATACTCTTAAAATTATACAATATTTAATGATCCCCACCATTTTCACCCTCTTCTTAGGTTAAAATTAACAGAAATAAAAAAAAATAACCTAATATTTTAATTCCTTGAAAAAGACATATAACGCTATATATACGAAACAACTCTTCTAATCTTCTCCCTCATCCCTTTCACCCCGTTTATATCTTAATACAAATATATATGGATAGTAACACAGCCACACAAATAAAAAAGTTCATTACCACTAACCAAAATACATGGATCTAGTAGATTTCTTGACGCTGAATTCGAATCCGTAGTTAAAAAAATAATTATTGTGTAATTTTTTTTGGCCAAAAATATCCCTCGAAATGGGGTGAAATTATAGTAGTAATGTCTCTTAATAAAGTGTGAAAAATTGCAGATAGACAAGGGAATATAGATTCAAACCACTGCAAGTTATTTCTATTAACTAAACCAAAGTTCACCCCTATAGGGGCTGAAAAGTACCCCTAAAACATTACTCTTAAAGAACTGAGACTCACCTTTATAGAGTACCCTCTAGTTCTATCTCAGCGGTTGGAACCTTATTCCTCTTTTTCTTCCTTCCCTAAAGCTAAAGCCTGAAGATTGTTCCCAGTTATTAGACCTTATCAGATCCCTCCATGAAAGGGGGTAGGTTTTACTTTACATAGGGGTGAGTTTTAAAGTCATTAAGAGAACTGGCTGGTTTTCGCGTCGTATCAGAGGTATACTTGGCACAAAGAGCTTCAAAAATGTGTTTTTTTCTGAATTCAAATAGCAGAATCTTTTGAGCATAGAGGTAGTTTTTACGACTTTAGTCTTGTGTCAGTGGTTGGAACAAATTAAGTCTGTATTTGTCCATTCTGCCTGAGACTACGAAAGCCTGTATTTTTTTCTCAGATTTCTCAGACTTCTGAGATTCATTAATCCCAGGGGGTAGTTCCCCTCTTCCTAGGGATGAATGAATGTTTGGCACAACGAGATAAAAATACTTGATCCTCTCCGAATTTCTGTAACATCCATGTGCAAGCGTAGGGTTAGTTTCTACCACCCTCTAAGAGTAATGGTGGTTCAAGCGACTCTACACCATATTTGTTCACCCTAAATAAAATTACAAAAGCCTGAACTTTTTTCGTTGTTATTGAAAGTTATGAGATACCTTCATAGGTGGGGGTGGGTTTTTACACAGTGGTAAGTTTCAACCCTTTAAGAATAATGTCTGGTTGACACACAGGATTCAGATACTTTGTCCTAAGAGCTACCAGAATTTGTCCTTTGTACAGATTCTACGAAAGAGTAAAGTTCATTATCTCATTTGTTTCGGGAATGTCAAAAAAATATTAAATACAATAGTTTTAGGGAATGTTAAGGTCCTAAGTTTAAAATTATTGTTGAGTATACAGGGTACTTCAAAAAAGTGTGGCCGATATAACATAATTTTTTTTTAAATGGAATATCCTATTTTCTAAGTTCTGTGTAAAATTTTAAAACTTTTTTATTAATAACACAGCCCGACAAAAAAAAGTGGGGTATACTTTTGATGCGATATATTAGATCCGTAGTATTTTTGTCCGCTGATCACGAATCTGACGTCAGAATATCGCAATCACATCTCAATTTTTTTCTAACTTCAAAAAATAGGTAAAAATTAGTAAAAATTAAGAAAAATATACTCCTAAAAAATTGATTCAAGCTTTTTCATGAATCCAAAGATGTATTAATATGTATTCGGACACGCTAAGCTAATATTCATCGGTTGGATTGAGCCATACAGTTCTGTTTTCTTTCTAACCTCAATAAATCAGACAGATTTAGTGCTTCTCGAATGCAAAAACGAATTCAAATTAAAATTCAACCGATCCTTACCAAATTTCGTACACGGGAATTTTTTGGGTCGCTGATCACGAATCTGAGGTTGGATTTGCAAAATTCAAGATGGCAGATGTTTTCGCGCCATTTTGAACGCCGAGAAAATTCATCGGTCGATTTTTATTCTTCTACCTGCATCCAGGGCACCTCCACGTGGTGACGGTGGGCAACGGTGTTACTCCACTAGCCGGCAGAGTCCCTGGATAACGGCTTAGATGCCGTCATGGCAGGTAGAAGAAAGAGAATTACGATGCAGGGACTCGGAAACCCAGTATCGGCGGTTGGTCAGGGTGGGAAAGCGGGCCCGCAGCCGTCGTCATCCAGCGACCGTAGCTCTTCTTGTGTGGGTGACTTGGCTCATGTAGAGTATAATGCTACAAGAAAACGGTCTCACGGTACAAGGAATTTTCATAAGTGCGATAAAAACAGTGATTCATTTTGTTATATTTGCTGTCAACACGTATTGAGTAAAATGGGGTCACCGATAACGGATAAGATTAAAACCTTATATAA
>JAHKBH010002259.1:0-25000 GCA_019049505.1 Pachyrhynchus sulphureomaculatus
TTTTCAGCATCCAAAAACTCTGAAACGGTCTCAAAAAGTGAAAAAATCTTGTTAAATATTAGCCTTTTGATAACCAGTGTACTTCAGTGTGAAGGAGTAATTGATGAAAGTTCTCGTCATTTTCTTCACACGATTGCACAAATAACCTAGAATTGAACGCGTTACTTCGAATCTTGTTTACTGCATTTATGACGAATTGAAGAGATTGATGCAATCTGGTACTAAATGTTGTCGATGAATGACGCAGTAAATTGCAAACATCCCAGGTACATTTTGTTTTAAATGACATAGAAAATCACGATAATGTCTAAACATGGCTGGTGCTCCATCTGCTGCTGCTTATATTATATTTGATAAATTGCTCGCTTTTTCCATGAAATAATCTCTCAAAACATTGAAAATTGATTCGCCTTTAGTGCCTGTTGACAAAGTTCTCGCAAAGAGCAGTTCTTCATGGACTTGGTCCATAACAAAACGAACATATGCCAATAATAACGCTTCATTACCATCCAGTTGAATAGAGAAATAGTTTGCACATAATTATACAAGAAGTTTTCACCATCATGACTCATTTCATCAATACGTCTTTGAACTGTGTTGTTGTTCAAAGGAATTCTTTTGAGTATATCATCTGCAGGTCTATGTAGAACAACCTCTTCAACGGCTGGCAAAATCATCTGTTTCCCGATAGTATGAAGCTTTTCTGATTTTGCTATGAGTAGTGTAATATTGTAAGACATCCGTAAACCTTCATCGTTTCTTCTTGACGTTGAAGCGAATATACTGTCCACCGTGGGTCTCTTCTGAAGTTTTTCTTTCAGTGCTTTAAAGTATGTCACATCTTTACCTGTTTTGTCAGGGTGACACCTTCTCAAATGATCCTCTAGCTTGGATGGTTTCATAGCATCATTGCTTAAAACTTTGTTACAAAAAAGGCACATGGGCAGATGTTTGTCCAGCAATGATGAAATGAAGCCGAACTTCAAATAATCAAGTCTATACTGCCTACATTTTTTTAGCTTCTGCTATTTTTAGTAGAAGTTATCTGTCAACAAAAATGAAGCTATTTAAGTAATAAACATAAAGCATTTCAAAATTGATTTCTGGTGTAAAACCTTATTTTAATCTTTATTTAGATTTAGGCAGATACAGAGAGGAATCAGGATAAAGAAAATGCTGCTTTTATAGTGGTATTGTGTAAGCGCCGGTGACGAAATGGCAAAGGATACGAATCAGAGAGAATGATATGACTGAATCCCTACATTGAATCCCGGCCGTATCATGTACCAATGAATCTTTTTAATAAAGATTTAAGTACATAACACCGATTACTATACTGGTGAAAAAACTCCATTATACGTGTGTAATTACAGTTGATTTGAATTTGGAACGACTATAATTTGGGTACTAATATCCATCAAGTGGAAATTTTTCATAATAACACGTATGTAAGATTTTTTTATCCTGATTTAACTATACTTTTATAAAAACTATTTGTTATATATAGACCGAAAAATCGACTTTAGCTAAAGTCTTGATCAGGGTCTCTACACAATCGGAGGGAGACACTTAAGCACTCCCAAAGATTTGATTCACTTTAAGTTGTACCTGTTTAGATTTTTGAAAGTATTTTCTTACCACTTTTGTTCTCAAAATTCAGAAAATAAATGAACAGTGTTTGTCTCTAACACTCTGATTTATAATTGACGAAATAAACAAGTCCGTATAAGTGGTACAAGCTCGGCGGTTCGTGGAAGCTTTGGTACAAGTCTGAACAAGTGTTATTACTGCGCGTACGGGCGCGATGCGTTGTTGCTCATATGAAAACTTCTAAAAACTTGCACATGAACGTGAATATGTTATGTTTATGTGCAAGTTTTTACAAGTTATAATACCACCAAGCAAAAAGGTACTTGCACAATTTTATGAAATATAATTAATATAGTGATTTCTGTATCTATTATAAGTATTATGTACACACAATCTGTGTTAGGTGTAATAAGACATTTATTAAAACGGCTAAATTTTGATGATGATCTCCCCAAATAAGGTCCGCTCTCGTGGACCCCTATTTATATCTCGTGCACTCCCAATTTTTTTTCCGCTGACATGGACCCCTTGCAAGTCGAAATCGACCCCTGGGGGTCGATGCAGACTGCTTTGAAAACGTATAGTCTCAAGGATGCTATAAAATAATGTTTGGTCTGAAATATTTTTTTTATTAGTATTATTTGTAATTTTAATCTTTAAAGTCAACATTCCTAATAACATATTAAACAGTCTCTCATCTTAAAATAATGAATTTTTAAAATGCAAATTTTGTATAAAAAAAGTAAAGGAAATTTTAATGTTATTATACCTAACATGTGATTTAACCCTTTTAGTAGCATCAACAACCTGATTACTAAATATTTGTGTAGCAGTTATTGGAGGGAATCAAGATGTATTTCATTCCAATTCCGCCTATTTCAAATAAACCGAAAAATTATTAATACCCTGATTAGCAAAAAAATGGACTCGAACTATTTGGTTTCATTTAACACGGATCCTAGAATTTAGTGTTCATCTATTTTTTACGGATTTTACTATCATTTGAAAGCCCATTTTATTCTCTTTCTAATAATACCAAATTCCATAGCATACCTCATGCTTTTTACTGATTAACATGATTTAAAGGGAAAACAAAGAGACCAAGGATTGAAAATATGAGTAAGAGAATGGAAAAATTAAACAAATCTTAAGTTTAACAAATTAAATTTGTTGATAAAAACCAAAATCAATATTTTGTATAACCCCCCCTAGCCCTTATTACTGCTGCTGCCAACGAGTTTTTTATGGAGCAGGTGGGCTTTTCTACCATCACAACATTTAAGTCCCTCAGCGATGCAGCGGCTGGATTTCTGGTTCGAACCCTTCTTTTGAGCTCATCCCACATGTGCTCGATTGGATTGAGGTCAGGACTCCGCGCAGGCCAGTCTAATGTGAGTATTCCCACTTCTACCAGATATTGCCGCACCGAGGCAGCAGTGCATTATCACGAAGCTATCGCCAACGCCAGCGTAAGAAACGACATATTCCTGCAGGATCTCCTCTATGTCCCGGTAAGCAATTAATCCACCGCTACGAGTCTCATCAGTCACGAAAACCAAATCGGTTTTCGCATCCAGTGAGATGCCTCCCCACACCATGACAGAACCTCCTCCGTAGGCGACCGTTTCAGTAACGCGGCACTACGCATAGCGATCCCAGGCCTCCTATAAACTCGTCTTCTTCCATCATTGCCATGTAGACACATTCGGGACTCGTCGGAGAATAAAACGGAGCGCTATTGCTTTAAGGTCCAATCGACATGTTCTCAGACAAATCCGCCACTTATCGATGGGCTGCTGTCAATTTGGATCCGTTAGCTGTTCTCTTCGAAGTTAAGTTAGCTTCTTTAAGTGTTCTTCTAACTGTCTAATGACTGATAACCCGACCACGAACATGTCGGAGCTCCTGCTGGACCTCAACGCCGGTCAAATAACAATTTCTTAGAGTTGTGTTGACAATGAAGCCGTCATCTCGTTCCGAAATACACCTTCTTCTTCCTGATGCTGATCTCCGTGTAAAGGGGCCAGTCTCTTGGTAACGTCTGTAGACTCTGGAGATAGTTTAATGGCTCAGGTATAGTTGCGCAGCGACTACACGTTGGCTATGCCCTTCTTGCAATAGGGCAATGACTTGGGCCGTTTCTTCCAGGGTGGTATCCATTTTTCCGATGACTGAGCAGGTATACCAGAAATGTTAAAGGTTCAAGTTCCGATAAAGGATAGGGATGAATAGCGTGCAACGAGTACGTTGCTGAACGAGCATAAACGATTCTATTGAGTAAAACC
This sequence comes from Pachyrhynchus sulphureomaculatus, assembly GCA_019049505.1. Lineage (NCBI taxonomy): Eukaryota > Metazoa > Arthropoda > Insecta > Coleoptera > Curculionidae > Pachyrhynchus > Pachyrhynchus sulphureomaculatus. The sequence continues at coordinate 3,876 of JAHKBH010002259.1, forward strand.
GTTTTAATGAGTAAAACTTTTCGGAAATCCAAATATTTTTGGTATTATTGGAAAGAGTAGAAAATCACCATTATAATGATACCAAAAAATAATACCACTGTTTGAAAATTAAATTCAAGGATCGATGTTAAATGTAGCAAAATCGTCTGAGTCGATTTTTTGGCTCACCAGTGTAGTAACATAATTCCCACTGTCAAATTGAACTCGGAAAATGAATAATGGATTTTTATTCGAAGTGTCAACGCACAATTTAAATCCTAACGAAAAAATATGAAACAAAGTGAAGCTGTGATTTTAGGAGCAGCAGCTTCTGAGATTACAGCATATCTACAGAGAAAAAACCTACTTACTGATCTGGGAACAAATATTAAAAAAAAAATGTTAATTCAAATATTTTTTGGTAAAATATGTTATCAATTCTAAAAAAAAAAGTACGTATGCTTATAAAATCCTGATATTAAATTTTGAACCATAAAAAGTCGTAAAACCATTGCTTTCTTTAATTATATCATACCCTTACACATTGCAAGGGAAAAATAATCCTCTTTAATTTTTTTTTCTACCCTGAAAATAGGACATTTTTGACAGCAGCATTTATTTACGGTAACTGCAAAACAAATTGTTAAATATTGAAATAATGTGAGATACTGTTTGTTAATTCAACTTTTTTTCGTTTATTTTGAATTATATCAGGGACACCGCATCGTGGAGAAGACATCAGCTAAAAATTAAAAAAGCGTATTTGAAGTAACTTAAAATCATAAATATACTTTTTTTTTATTTCCTCAGTCTCAAGCTACTGACACACACAAATTCCTGTTTAAGCTTTGTGTTCTTAAAAGCGATGACATTCTTCCCTAGTGTTCTATTTGCTGCATTAGATGCTTAATTATAATGGTAAATATGATATTGTATTTTAACTACAGATCAGAAACTGAGTTGCAAACAAAGAGCAGCGTTTAGCTAATGTATTAGGTTTGGTAACAGAAAAATGCAAAAATAAATGCTAATAAATGATTGAGCTCTACTCAAGTATACGAGCGATCTTTTGACGGCGAAAAATCAGGCAAACCGAAAACTAAACTGTGCCAAGTTGACACTGAAAAATTGGTTGCTTTCATCAAAGATACACCGAAATCGTTCATAAGATGGATTGGAGATGAATTAGAGATTCTCGCCATCTTATTTTTTTTTTTCAAAAGGGCCACATTGCATTTGAAAGCCCATATTTCAACAAAGAAATTGATACCCTTGACTTTTTCTTTCGTTAATTCTATTTTTGGGTATAGGGGTGGCCCCGTTGACGCGAAACGTATATATATATATATATATGTCTGTCATGATGATCAATGCCATTGACAGTCCACACACCTATGCTAAGAGGTGCAGACTGAGGATATATATATATATATATATATATATATATATATATATATATATATATATATATATATATATATACATATATACGAGTATATATGTATATATATAATAAAGAAAAGTTTGTATATTTCTTTGTCTGTTGGAGGTAATCTCTAAAACTGCCAATCCGATTTTAAAAAATATTTTAGTGGTATGTAGCTTGAATTTTTAGGAAGGATATAGGCTATATTTTAAGGGAGTAAGATAAAAAATGTAATAGATAAATGAAAAATATATAATTAGGTTCTAATATAAATAGCCAAGTAAACAATGGATTGTATATTTGATTGTCAACGTTAACCCTCGGCCGATTATTATACCATCTATATATTAGTAGTACAAGTTTCGAAATAAGCGGTTTTTCATATCCATATCCTAAACAACACGAATTTTGTCACAAAGCATATTGACATATAAGAATTTTCTCACAAAACATACTATACATCACTCCTTTATACATAACAGTGCTATATACTTATATTTAAATGTTTTGTGACAAAATTCTTCCTTGAATATATGGAGACAGAAGATTTACAACTAACAATAACCGAACTGCCTCAAAATCCCATGTATTTCCTTATGGGCCTCAAATCTATATTTATTTTGTTATTTTTGGTCCCACTCCGGTGTATGTGCGCCTGCACAGGGATGAGACACTGTTGCCAACTCTGCATGAAGAAGTAGTCTTTCGGCTGTCTAGTATATTGTTAGTGTATAATGTAGTTAGGTTAAATGTCAAAAGGACGTTAGGAGACAGTGTCGCAAACTGTACGTGAATATTTTTATGCTGAGATGATCATCGTCGTCGAGATGTATGTGGTGTTGGTTGTAGATAGAACTGGTCTTAATGTTGTTTGACCAAAAGGTCCTTATTATGGTGATTAGGGGTATTCTAGACTCGGCTGTATACAGCCTCCGTTGGAGTAAAAGGTATGCGTTTCAAATTTAGTACAATTCGTTGTAACTTACCATTATGTTACCAATAAAGTACTAAATTTTTGTTCTCCTGTTTGTCGATCCTAGCCCGACTGATGTGTCGTGATACGGCGAAACGAGTCTCGAGATGGATTAGCACTTAAGAGAACGAACAGTGGATAGACTGCTGAAATGTGTACTTTGATCTGTTTTTAGTTGTTTTACGTTAATTCACATATGCCTGAGGGGGATCCCTCTAAATATTGCCTCCTGCGGTGAGTGTTGGCTGTGTTCCAACCACTCTGTCGGCTAGAGCTGTAATCAGCCTCCGATGGGATACAAGGTGTACGTTTCAAATGTGGTACAATTCGTTGTATCTTACCATCACTTTTATAATCTCTCTCCTCTTTTAAAGACTATTATCTCGTAAAAGAAATACCTAATTTATCTACTAGGTCCATAACGTTGTAAACACAAATTAGATAATTACTGTATAAAATAAAAAAGTTAATTAATAAGGATAAAAATGGGAAAACCAAACTGGCTCAAATTTATATGAACAAGGAATCCATTTCGCATTTTGGAATTACCACCGTTCAATTGCTCTTGCGTATAACAACAGTGTACTCCGGATTGTAAATATTGAATGGATATATCTGGAACTGATACTTTTATGGATAAATATATTATTAATTCATTACCTTTAAGCACCGGTAATCAAAAACTTTGCGTTAGAAAAAAGCCACCTATCCATACATTATTAGTTATCTCTCTTCATATACCTTGAATTCTCTTTTTATATGTAGATCATTTAAACGTAATACTAAATAAAAAATGAAAATATCATATGCGCTAATTATCCCTTTACATCATTACATCGCCGATCTTGCTGTTAAATTTTTATTCAGGTTAATACGTTTTAGCCCTATTAGGAATATTGCAGAATACATTCATAAATGCATATTATTGAGTGTATTATTATACTCACTGTACACTGCAATTTAAATTTATTAATTTATAATCCCCGGCTTAACAGACTCATTTCTCTGATAATTCACGCACGTGTATGCATTAAGAACGGATTATCTTCCGTGTGGGGTCCTTTGGTTCTTTAGACAACTAAAGTAGTTTTTGCCGTAAAAAAAAGTCAATTAAGATAATTGTATAGTACACTGTCTGTTGAGCTATAAATTCAGAATGATTTATTGTCCTTCTGTGTGCTTTATTTTCGTCTGGCGTGGTGGTCAACTTAAAATTTAATAGCAGAAATAATAGTTCATTCACTAGACTTACAATAACTATTAAAATTTTTCTTTGGCCATTACAGTACAATTCAAAGAGTGTCTATTCTGTAACAAAAGCAGACGTGGCTCTCCTAAAATCACAGTCTATTTTTAAAATGATCGCTTCGTCGCCAAATGAAATGAAACATTTTGTTTCGTTTGGACTACTAAGTCCATAAAACGAAAAATAAGTGAGTATCTACCCTGTTATAAAATAAGACAGTAAATTTTTATTACATAACCCAGAATTTAAAAGGAAATTAATAGCAAATACAGACAAGGAATTCTTATCATTCTTAATGCTTGAAAGATACCGAAATTAAAAGAAAAAATTAAATTAATTAAATTAGAGTACCCAGAAATATTAAAATATTTAATGAACAATCATGTTAAAATAATAAACACTACTGATGAAATCAAAATCATTTGTTTTTAAACACTCCTATTCTCGACTTCTGTATATTTATTATGACTTTTCAATATTATATACCTCAAAAATTGCCACTCTATGTATTAAGCTCTGTATTCCTAAAGGTTCTTTTATTAGATCAAGATTGAAATTACAATAAATATGTTCTCCTCTGTTGGGGTAAATCCATGTTATGTGTTTGTGCACGGAACGTTGGGTTTTGACGAGAAGATTTTTAAATATTAGATATTTTTTGCTAGCGTCTAGCGTGATGTTTTAGTTGCAGAAATGACAGAACTAAATTACTCAGTAGAGGACTAAAAGCTCACTATTGCTTTTTTGATATATCTATGTTTATACTTTTCTCCACTACTAATTTTATGTAACGTAAGAAATACGAGGATTTTAAAGCTACATCTTTTAAATAACCAGGACAATAATACATTTACATTTTTTTTAACGTTTTACTTACTGAATCAATTCAGAAACCAAATTTAGAGAGCAAATGTGCCAAAAGCTAAATTTGGTAACACCAATGATGGCAACACACGTAGGAGAATTTTGCTGTTGAAATTACCGGTATCGACTTCAATTTTATAAATCGCTTGAAAGTGATTTTGGAAGTAATATCGAGTGATCATAAAGTCGACTTGAAAAAATTTGCCGACTATGACTCCTACGATGCACAAAATATTAATTCACTTTGCGACAGTAATGGAAATGGCACTTTAGCCCATTGGATTATGGTCCAAAGAATTAACAGAGGCACAAAACAAACACTTTCGCCTGTAACGGCAAAATTTTGCTAGAAAATTCTCAAGAGAAGAATGTAATTTAGATGTCCTCAACAGATTATTGCTCATCCCAGATCCCTTAAAATATAATATAAGGTCAAAACCCAAAAACAGATCTATGTCGTTTAGTAAAGAAGCCATACAAATGCTTGTTTCTGCTGAATCCAATATTACCGACGAAAATTCCGAAGAAGAAAACAAATCCGCGGAGGAATCTGCAGAGGAAGCCGAGCAATGGAGCTCGGGCGCGGACGAAGAGACGTGGGATTCTTCATCGTGAATAATTATTTTTGTAATTTCTGTTTAACTTAACTATGCACTCCAAAAAGCTTTCACTGCTATATTTAGAAAATAAAACCCGATTTAAAATATCTAATAACAAAAAAATAATTTTGGCCGCATAAAACGCTGAAATATCCCTATGTGCGCAGAGTCGATAAAGTAACATTATTTGAAGAGCCAGAGATCTTTTTATAGGTGGTACGACGATTATTTTTTCTGTTCAGGACTGTCGTTTTTTAACAATTTTTAACACCAGTTCCCCTTCTGGCTACAGTTGCCTCTATCAAGAGATTTTCAATATTTTTTACTGCCAGTTTCTTGGTCTTCTCGATTTTCTCCTGTTTTTCCGATGTCCAGTAACCTTTTTTGAAAGCCTATTACCAAGTCTTCATCTCACCAGCTCTTTTTTAAACAAGACACAAATAGTGGTTTAATTGTATATATATAGTATTTTTATTTCTAAATCACAGTTTTCATATTTTATTATTATTTTAGTACTATACTGTACTATACTATTCTAGTAAGTAAATATGTAGAAATAAATTTAAGTTTTATTTAATCTTCAATTCTTTATTTAATGGCCGAGTATAGTGACACCTTGATTCTGTTTATTTTAACAACGTTTATAGGACCTAGCATTTCATATTTCTATGCTAGGCAAACACAATAATTGGTGCCCGAAATAAATTTAAAAAAATAGCGTCTTCATAGCTAGAACCCATTTTTTACGACATAAGAGCGGCCTTTTAACACAAGTAAGTTTCTATAAAAAGAAGCTACCACAAGATGTTAAAAATTATTTGACTTTTTTTCGTTAAACTGTCGATGTATCATTAAATAACATCCTCGCCTCATCTAAATGTAACGAAAATTTAGTAAATTCTAAAAAAATTGTAATCGCGCTGGTCACTTCAATAATAATTCATTTATAAAATCTGCAAAAAAAATACAGTACAGCTGAAGAGTATGTATTTTATATCAGAAAAAATAGTTTCATTAATTGGAATATGTAGTTTAACCAAATACTAAAAAATATAAATGACAGAAATTTAAAATATGACAAGCCCAGAAACAAACAATCATTATTGAAACCGGCACTCGTCAGCTAAGAAGCACACACCACAACTAGTTCAGATTCCTAGATTAACCACATTGTATTAATAGCAAATACAATTTTGTGAATACTCCAGGCATCTTAGTACTTGGTAGTTATTACGTCGGAAAAATAGTAAGAACTGTATTATTTTGGTCGATACTTGGTGGAAATCCATTAAGCTTAAGTAAAGTGAACAGTAAACAATTTTTTGATTTACTGGTACACTCCACATTTAATTTAATATTTCAACATGTTTCGCTATCACTGTAGCTTTATCAAGAGTAAATGAGCAAGATGGACAATTTTTAGTATATATAAGATCTCTACAGGTAAAATGCAATAATTTTGGGAATTCCTAATTATACTGTTATAAAAACTTTATATTATTAAGATATATTTAGAAGGGGTGAATTATTTAATTCTAATTGGTCATTTAACAAATAATTAGTATTTTTAAATTTATTGATTTTCAGAGATTCAACCAAATTTAATTTATACTCTTTATTTTCAACATGTAAAATTTCAAAGTTTTTATTAAACTGATGATTATATTAAATAGTTATATTATAAGTAATTTTTATTTATTAGTTATAAAAGAGGTAAAATGTTCTTTTATTCTTTTTTTAAAATTTCTTGCTGTTTGGCCAATATATGTACAATCGCAATTTTCACAGTTAAGTTTATAAACACCTGATTTTTGCTCTTTGTTTGTTTTTGATTTATTATTTTTTTGTATGTTTGCTTAGAGTGTTATCTGTTTTAAATGCTACATTAATATTTAGTTTTTTTGTTAAGACATCTCTAATTTTATTGCTAGTCCCACCTTTGTATGTAATAACACTATAACGTCCTTGATTCATTTTTTGTCTAGGAAAAATTATTTCTAATGCTTTTTTATATTTTTTCTTTTTTAAATTTCTTTTTATTATATCTACATTATATCCGTTATTTGCTGCAATATGTTTTATTATGTTTAGTTCTTTAAGAAAATCTTTTTCATTTAATGGAATTGATAGTAATCTATGGATCATGCTATGAAAGGCAGCTAGTTTGTGTTGGATTGGGTGACATGATTTATTATTGTTGTATCAGTATGCGATGGTTTGTGGTAAATAGAGAAAGTATGTTTATTATTATATTTTGTTACAGTTAACTCTAAGAAGTTTATACTATTATTAGTTTCTTCTTCTGTAGTGAATGTTATGTTAGCATGTAAATTATTTATATGATCACAAAAATATTTTGAGTTGTCTAGCTGTTCCTGCGAAACAGACTAAAATATCATCGACATATCTATACCAATAAATGAATTTTTTAAACAACGGATGTTCACTTATTTTGGATTCTATAAAGTTCATGAAAATTTCGACTAGTAAGGGACTAAGGCGATTACCCATTATGAGACCTTTATATTATTACTGTATATAGTGTTATTAAATTCAAAATAGTTCTATGTTAAACAAGTCCTAAGTGTAATGAATATTTCTTATTTTTTAATATAATTAATGTTTTTTTTTTTAATTCAAATATACAACTTTCTAACAAAACGAAACTCATCTCTTTTGATGTAACCAATTTATTTCCGAACATACCACCTCAAGATACTATAACACTAGTCGAACAGCTTTTAAACTCAAGCCATATATATATAGATATATATATATATATATATATATATATATATATATATATATATATATATATATATATATATATAAATATATATATATATATATATATATATATATATATATATATGTATATATATATATATATATATATATATATATATACAGAGTGTTATGAAATTCACTGCATATATTGAAATGGGTGACTCGTGGGGCTCATTCGATACTTCTTTTTTCAAATTCGAAAATTTTTGAAAGATTAAAAAAGATGGTAAACCTTCCTTTTACCAAATTATTTATAAATTTAATCCGCCTATGACAGACTGACATTATAGGCGCAAGCCTGTGTTGCCAAATATATTTAACAATTACAGATTTTAATATTTTAGGTACAATTAATCTACTAACAAATAGGCCTTTCCCAATGAATAAAAAAAAATAGATATAAAAATTATTACCTATTAAAATAACTGACCGACCAATTAATTACACTCATTTCAACTGTATACTAAAATATAGGTTAACACTTTCACTTATTCAAAAAACTTTAAACCGTTTATTTTTGGTTTAACCCGTTTCTCCGTAGTAGATTTACGTTAATTTCTCTTTTAATGACACTGTTCTTTTAAAAAAACTACTTTAAAATCACTTTATAAATCCTAATTTATAGCAAAACTTTTAAAAATGCCGAAAGCAGCAGCCATTTATTCGTCAGTTAAAATAGGCAACTCAGTACCCTCCACCAAAGATGAGTTTTTGTTCAATTGCTTAACTTACTAAATATTTTAACTCATTTTTCCCGAAATTGTTTATTTTTCCATGAACAACTGTACGCCATTTTCAATATATATATTTATATATATATATATATATATATATATATATATATATATATATATATATATATATATATATATATATGTATATATATATATATATATATATATATATATATATATATATATATATATATATATATATATATGTATATATATATATATATATATATATATATATATATATATATATATACATAGGTGAGATTAGCAATAAAATTAGAAACGTCTTAACAAAAAAACTAAATATTAATGTAGCATTTAAAACAGATAACACCCTAAGAGAATATATAAAAAAATAATAAATCAAAAACAAACAAAGAGCAAAAATCAGGTGTTTATAAACTTAAGTGTGAAAATTGCGATCGTACATATTGGTCAAACAGGAAGAAATTTAAAAAAATAGAAAAAAAGAACATTTTACCTCTTTTATAACTAATAAATCAGACTCAAATTACGCTAACCATTTAATAGAATCAGAACATCAGTTTAATAAAAACTTTAAAATTTTACATGTTGAAAATAAAGGGTGTAAATTAAATTTGCTTGAATCTCTGGAAAGCAATAAACTTAGAAATACTAATTATTTGTTAAATGACCAATTAGAATTAAACAAATACTATTAAGTACAATCAAATGATTTACTAAGTTTCAGACAGATAATTATTGGAAGCAGAGTTGAGTTTCGGATCGCGAAGTGTGTACATGTGAATCGAACGCCCGGCAATAGTCAACTCGTTCAACGAGCATTATTACAGTAGTGTCTCGATCTATTTAATTATTTTGTCGATTGCAAACGAGAAGGACTAGAAATAAAGCAGAGTGTAGTGTTAGAATTAAGACAATAAGTGAAAAATATGGAGGTTTATGCTAATAATTCTGTAAAATTGTATGAAGCTAAAGAAACGATAAGCGACGACCTCAATCGTTTTACTGTTTACGGTGATAAGAAATATAAACAACAGTTTTTTTCTTCTCTCGTGTTTGAAAATGGAATATACGAGGAACACACGTAAAGTTTTTATAACAGAAAGAACAATGGATAGCGATGATTATACCTCAGGAGACTCGAAAAGAGGAAGAGTCGAAGAAAAAGAAGAGCCAATGGGATTATTCAAGAAGAGTAAAAAAGCTGATAAGAACACCACGGAAAGAGAAAAACGAAAGAGTAGATAAGAGAGACAATTTGATAGAAATGATCAGAGAGCTAATGTCAGATATAAAGGATATAAAACAAGATCAGAAGAGATACCAACAGGAGTTGAAGGAACTAAAAAGGAGAATGAAGTATTGAAAGAGAAAAATAAGATAATTAGAGAAAACATGAGAAGTATGGATTTGAAGATGAGTAGACTGGAAAAAGACAACGTAAGGAATAATATTATAATATCATGAATGAGATTTGAAGCGAATAGCCAACCAGATCTGAAAATGGGTGTAGAACATTTTATGGAGAGAAGTATGGACAAAAAAGAACAGATTAAAGATGTGATAAAAATAGGAGTGACTATATACAAGATAGAACTTGGAAACCCGGGAGATAAGGAGGCTGTAATGAAAAAATAAAAACAAACTGAGAAATCTGAGAGAAAGTTTACATAAACAATGATTTAACAAAACATGAACGAGAAATTCAAAAGAAATTGAAGCATATAGCAGAGAACGAGAGAAAGAATGGATATTAAAAAATCGTAATCGAAGGAAAGAGAACAAACAAAGAATACTACGACCATCAAGTCAAAAAAACTGAGAAAATTGACGACGCCTCTGGCAAAGATAAAGGATACGGAAGAGAAGACTAGGAAAATGAATACAAATAAGAAGATAATCAAAGAAATAGATAGGAAGAAAGAAATGCGAAATAATTATCGAGTTATTAGATTGAGAACTCAGAATAATAGGGGTATAAAACGGAAAAGAGGATGAACTGACAGAAGAACAACAAATGCACTATGTAGGAATCACTCAAACAGAAAGGAAAGGAAATGGATGCAAAAACTTAGAAGGAAAAGCATAAAAAAATCAATATAGAGACATAATACCGGAACAAGATACAGAACTCACACAAAGAGAAGAAACTAATACAGAAGAAACAAAAGAGGCAATCAGCAATTTAAAGAGAATGGAAGGATATAGAAGGAAATATGGAAAAGACAGATATAGAATAACTCAACTCCACGGGCCTTACACTCCCACCAAAAGAGGTAGAAAGGCATAAGGATTAAGTAAGTAAGTAAATTATTGGAAGCTTTAATAGAATAATAATTGAAAATTTTTATGCAGGTACAAGGCAGACATATTTTTATTTTTAAATTCAGACTTAGTGTAAATTAATAAGAGCAGCCGACTGATAGATATCTTGATCCTGTTAAATGGTAAAAAATCACAGATTTTTCAATATTTTTCTCTTCAGGTAAATAAAGAAGTGCATCTAAAAATAACAAGCACACGATTCTTCTTTAATATCACCAAAAATATATTATTATATTGCAATATCTTTGACTAAAATATTGACTACCTGTATTAATTAATATGATTCAATGTTAAAATTTATAGTATTTTTCAAGATCTAAAAAAGTGATTTGGCAAACTGATGCAATAAAAACATTAAACGACCATTAAGATCTTCACACGTACCTGTCCGTGACAGAGTCGTAAGTGATATATATACCTCCCTTTAAATCTAACATTTTATTGGCTACTCCGTGTTTATAAATATAAAGAATATTCTTCATTTTATCTGCAGTATTATACTGAAATAGTGTGTATTATAAAGTTCAATAGTGTCGTAAAATATCCGTAGCCCTTTCCATCAGAAGGCGCAAATGTTTGTCCCTTGAGGCAAAAGTGCTTTAGTGGAGCGAGGCCACTTGATTGAGATATCGGCATAACAAGCATCCCTGAAAGTACAGTTTGGAAAATTGTAAATAATTCGATGGCGCCTAAAAAAACACGAAAAGACAAAGGTGTGTCGAAACGTATTGATTTCTGTCAAGAAGACAATCAGCCGCAAAATTTATGAAATGTATGCAGAACAAAAAGTTCTTACCTTATTGTCATTTTCACGGAGGCTGTTCGAGGATAGTTGTGACATAAAATGTTCCACTACAACTTTATGGCGTATTCTACGTCGTTTGGGATATTTGTTCAAAAAAATAGACAAAAGGCAAGTTATAATGGAATCATGGCACTTACAACAACTCGGAATGGAATATCTTGAAAATATAAATACAGCTAGATCGGAAGATCGAACGATAATCTACCTAGATGTTGGTATGACACCCACGACACACCCAGTAAAGGATAGATTGATAAATCCAAAAATGCCACACCAAAGCTCCATCAAATAAAGGTAAAAGAATAACTATTTTACATGTGGGGTCAGAAGAAGGCTGGATACCAGAATGTCTGTTTCTAGCACCCAAGAATATTTCAAATTCCAGCTTGGATTATCACTGTGATATAACCGCTGAAATTTTTGAAGATTAGTTTCAAAACAAATTAATGCCGAATATACCAACGAATAGCTGTATTGTGATGGATAATGAATCCTATCATAGTCGCCAAATGAATAAGGTACCAAGTTCCACCAGTAGAAAAAGGGAAATACAAGCCTTTTTGTGCGAACGTGACATATATTTCCATGAAAGTTATACAGTTAAACAATTGTTCGAAGTTTTATAAAGTTGCAATTTTTCAAAGGAATATGTTTGTGATAAAATTGCAAAGGAAGCAGGACACGAAATCATTCGGCTTTCACCATATTATTGTATCTTTAATGCGACCGAGTTGATACGGCATAAAATACGGGCTCACAATACTACACCCACTTTAAACAATAGTGTGATTGAGTTGATAAAGACAGAAGTCAAAAACGTAACCGTTGAAAACTGGAGAAACTGTATTCAGTACATCAAAAAAATTGAAAACTCATATTAGATGTATGTACATAAATATAAATAGTTTAGAACCTGTAAAAAAAACTTATTATTGATTTGCAAGATTGTTGCGATAGCGAAATTGAACTAGATATTAATTAATAACTAAAATTGTACCAAATATACGCGAGGACACTGTTTTAATACATTTGTGTAATTACTATATTGTGTATTATTCAGTACATACGACATTAAAATTCAACTGCCTTATCACATTAAAATTTTAAACCCAACAATTATAGAATCAGGTATAGTGCGGTTCTGCACGATGCCGTGTCATTAAACAGCCATAAATTAGTCACTTTCGAATCTTGTTGAATTTTGAATGGGTATAGGGAGCTAAGTCACTTTCTTAGATCGTGAAAAATACTATACTAGACTATATCTCTATTTCCACTTCATAATTTTTGATAAATTAATCAGTTTTTCCTGTAAACGGTTTGACGAAATCTACGAGATATTTATCCATTTTGTATGTTAGTTTATGTTTGCACTGACAATTGAATGAAATGATATACCGACCATGTGAACTTTTGCGAGAAAGATTTTCAGGTATACCAGTTTAAGTGAATTATTTTTAGATCTTAAACTAGAGGCGTTGATTAAGTTTGTATTTATTCTAGCAATTTTACTGGTCGATCAGTTTAAAAAATCCTGTACATATTGTCTTTTAACAGTATGGTGCTTTGATATTCTATGTCAGTAGACAGCAACCAAAAATAGAACAATAGTGTATTTGTGGGAATGCAAAAAGGAAGAGGAGGCAAATATTTTCCTCCTCCTCCGATCAACATTTCCACAAATTACTTCCCAACATATAAATCTCCTTCCTACTATTCTGATTAGATGCTCATAAAATAAAATAAATATTAAAATCCTGTCTGCATAGGAAGTAGGAGAAAAGAATTTAGAGCTATAAGAAGGCACAAAACTGGTAGTCTATTCAGTTCTCTTCAATAACACATGTAAATAATGTCTACACATGAAAAATCTATTAGTAATTTAAATCAGCAAGTCAAAAATTATATAAAATGTCTTGTGATATGGTGGGCAAACATATCCATATTTATAATGATATGGTTGATTATTATTCACAAAGTATAAACCGTGTATGAAATACTTCAAAACTCTAAACATTCTAGAATTTGTGAAGGAATTGTACAAAAATGGCTTCCTTAAAAAAATTGTAAATTTAAGAGATTATGTAGAAGATCCTACAACACTAAATTATATCAGAGAAGCTGAAAAAGATCTTTTAGATGGAGGAATTAGTGAAGGAAATATACGAAAAGTTTTTTATGTCGAAGGCATGTTCTCGTTACTATCTGGATGTAGGAGGAAATCATAAAGCACAAGATTGCTCATTATATTTTAAAGTAACAGATCATATTGAAGTGTGTTAAAAAGCCGTGAAAGCATGTATTTTCTTCTTGAAAACAAAAGACCTAACAAAATTATTGTTAGAGTTTAGATTATTAGAATTACATAAAAAAATTATATTAATCGAAAAGTGTTTACATGAAAAGTAGAAGGGAATGGGGTCATAGAATACTACAAACCATTATATGTATTTAATTATCATGAAATTACTCAACGGTGTGATTGAAAAATTAATTACTATGGAAGAAATGACTAAATCAGATCATATGACTGAAACAGAATAAGAGATGGAATGAAGAAAGTATCTGAACTGGAATATCTCAAAATATGATTTGTTAATCGTTGCTAAACGAGAACCTGGAGCTCAAGAATTCCACTTTAATTAAAGTGACTATCTTAGGAAGATGAAAAGCATAATTGAAGCATCTAGCGATTGTCTAAAAGCAAATGAAGTAACAAAACAAATTTCTATGTTAAAAATGTTAAAATTAAATAAAACAATTTCAGTCATTGAAAATTATTAAAAAAAAAATGTAACAATGTATACTAGAAATTAAATAAAACAATTTTTATTTTATATTTAAGTTGTTCATTCATAAAAATTTTCACATAAAAAATACATTTGATAAAGCACAGATACATGACGACATTCTGGTGTTAAAGCTCTTATAGATCGTTCCTCATCTATCTCAATTACAGGATTGGATGAATATTTCTTAATGTACTCTGCTTTTTCCTTCATTTAACACAAGCAAATTGGGTGTCCTTAGTAAATTGCTTGACAATATTAACGAAACAATAAAGAGAGGTGTACCCTAAATTCCAGTTAAGGTAGTGATGAAATTTCATTACCCAAAGCCCTTATTTATGTAAGCCTGGAAAAAGCAAGTTTAATTCAAATGATTTTTTAAATATATAGTGGCTTAACCTATTTCTGTCGTAAATTGCTAATTCTTTGGGTATAAATTTATTCTTTTCATCTTTTAATCTTTGTATGTCCAAAATTAGTTTTACATTCATGATTATAAGAAGGCTAATTAATCTTTAAATTAGAAAAATTTTGAATACAAAAGTTTTTTTGGAATATTCTTCTATTAGTTTCTTGAGTTCTTTTGAATTCTTAACGAAATACGTTGAAATGGTAAAGTCTTGACAATGTCTTCCTTGAATTATTTTAAAATATATGCGCAATAAATATTTGAATTATTTGAGATGGTAGGAGGTAAATTAATTATTAAATTATTTAGAATTGTTTAACTATTTTTATTAAAGGATTATCGCTCAATATTTTATCATGTATTATGAGAAAATACGTTGTTGTTTTAGCTGAAATTTTTTTCCTTTGTTTAGAATTCAATACTTAAAGTTACTCTTCCATTCTGCAGTAATTCTCTTTGATGTGAACAGTTAATATAAAAAAATAGATGCTTTCTTCCTAAATTCTAATAGATTAAAAATTGGTTCTATTGACAAATTGTAATACAAACGACAAAATTTAGAAAACATTTCATATAATGTAGCAAACTTGTTACCATTAAAATCAAGTTGAAAATTATTATAAGAATATCTTTTCAAATTTGAAAACAGATTTATATTTCTTAATTCACAATGATCAAATTTGCTCATATTAAATTTTATATTTTCCCGTCTATTGGCTTGAAATGCGGCTAAAAACATGACGCGGTGTTTCGATTTTAGTAGAAGTTTTTACAGGCCACTTATTCTTGTAGTTTCTAACAGTTCAGAATATTCAACTAATTCCCAACTTTGGAAAGTAACGCGTATGTCATTATTTTTATCAGTAAATATCGTAAGTACTAGTTCTGGAAGGATGGCTATGGTAAGATGAGATTCACGCCAACACGCCACTTCGTTATTGCAATTTTGAGTTTTTCATTATCTACAGTTGATACTATAGCATTAGTATCATCATTAGTCATTATTAAAGTTAGTTCTTGTTGTGAATTTAAAATTACCTTATTATGATCTTCAAAAAATCCTGAGTACATCTCTAACAGAATACATTAAGAAATATTTCCATTATCATCAGTCACAATTTTTTTTTCCTCTTTATATTTGGATACCACTCAGCATTTTCTAGTTTTATACTTTCATTCTTATTGTAATATATATATATATATATATATATATATATATATATATATATATATATATATATATATATATATATATATATATATATATATATATATAATCATTAAGTGTTGAAGCTGTACGAACATTTGGAACTGAATTAATAGTAACACGATTTAAAATATAACGTAGCTATTTAAATAAAAATGCTGTGGCATTATTGATTAATACAGTGCTAGTTAGGGTAAAAACTCTCCCATCCTCTTTAGTACCTTGTAGCCCTAAATAAATCTCATTTTTGCAAGACGGTAAATATTTCCCTGTTTGTTGTAAAGAATTTCTTATTTCATCATTAGGTCCTAATTTTGCAGGATTGAAAGGATCAAAAGAAGTACTTCCCAACTTAAAATGAATTCATCAAAAAAAAAAATTCTCTTACATTTTGATATTCCATTTCTATTTAAGTCAAACTTATGATAAATTGTCGATTAGAAGGTATTATCCTTTGTGTGTTTGATTTACTACTAAATAAAATACGTTTGTTTCCTTTCTTCAAGGTTTTTTATACTAAGCTTTGTAGCGAAATTTAAGTTTGGTGATTTTTTGCGATAGAAAACTACCATTGCTCATCAAATTTTTTCAAGACGTAGTCTTAACGTTAGAAAATTAATTATTAATTAATTAACAGGTTCTCCTTCTTGATACAGTATTTTATTAGTAATTTTATCTATGTTTTTTACAGTTACTGGACCATATATAAGTTTTGTAGTGAGTCTATCATTTTAAAACTGGAAGCTACGTTAGGAAAAACTTGATGGATCATTTAAACAGGTTTACCGTTAAGATATGATACTTCAGCAATACGATATTTAGAGAATTTACTTTCATAATTGTTGCATGATTGTCTAACATATGTTCTACATTCGGCTCCAATCAGTTTCTTGCAAAATCTAATAATTTACCAATTGTCACCTCATTAAACGCTATTGAAGCTGACGATGTTAGATGTGTGTGTAAGGTATTATTATTTACAAACATGTTAAAATCAATACCTTTTTTCTACACTTATAGCGTATAAGTTCGTTTAGAGCATCCAATTCACAGCTGCCTCCCGGTTTCAAAATTACAAAATCATTAAGAATCAATCGATAATTAAACACATCAATATTAGGTATCGCATTAAACGGTTCCAAAATTTAGTAATCCAACAACATACTCAGCGTCTTCTTCCAGATATATAGCAGGATTAAATTCTACTGTTAAAGTAGGATAATTACCACACTATATGACATATCACTTTAATATTCTTCTAGAGACTAAAGTAAGATTACTTTAACATATATTATTATAAAGAAATTTTAAACCGTTGAAAACAGTTTGGTTGGTTAAAAGTTTGACGTTTTTTTTATAATTGTACGTTGTATGCATCATATCTTTATTCTTGTCGTTATAAAAATATGAATTTATCTCAGATGGGGATAAATTACCGTAGCTCTGGAAGTAAATTATTTTTTTTCTTTTTTTATATATGCTGTCCAGTAAGTGCCATTACCACTGTAACTGTCTTGACTCGTAATACCACTTTCATGTTTCGTAATCCTTTTAGGTAATTTATACCTCAAAAATCAGGACTTCTTACAACTTACATTTTATTAGGTCATAATTTCTAAGTGGTTTCCGAGATGTATAATTTAGCAGTTGCAGCAAAGTGTTGTTTTGATAATATCATTTAAACTTTAAAATTGTTTTCTTCCATAATTAATAGGAATATATATATATATATATATATATATATATATATATATATATATATATATATATATATATATATATGTATATATATATATATATATATATATATATATATATATATATATATATATATATATATATATATATATATATATATATATATATGTATATATATATATATACATATATATATATATATATATATATATATATATATATATATATAAATTCACAACAAGAACTAACTTTAATAATGACTAATGATGATACTAATGCTATAGTATCAACTGTAGATAATGAAAAACTCAAAAATTGCAATAACGAAGTGGCATGTTGGCGTGAATCTCATCTTACCATAGCCATCCTTCAAGAACTAGTACTTACGATATTTACTGATAAAAATAATGACATACGCGTTACTTTCCAAAGTTGGGAATTAGTTGAATATTCTGAACTGTTAGAAACTACAAGAATAAGTGGCCTGTAAAAACTTCTACTAAAATTGAAACACCGCGTCATGTTTTTAGCCGCATTTTAAGCCGATAGACGGGAAAATATAAAATTTAATATGAGCAAATTTGATTATTGTGAACTAAGAAATATAAATCTGTTTTCAAATTTGAAAAGATATCCTTATAATAATTTTCAACTTGATTTTAATGGTAACAAGTTTGCTACATTATATGAAATGTTTTCTAAATTTTGTCGTTTGTATTACAATTTGCCAATAGAACCAATTTTTAATCTATTAGAATTTAGGAAGAAAGCATCTATTTTTTATATTAACTGTTCACATCAAAGAGAATTACTGCAGAATGGAAGAGTAACTTTAAGTATTGAATTCTAAACAAAGGAAAAAATTTCAGCTAAAACAACAACGTATTTTCTCATAATACATGATAAAATATTGAGCTATAATCCTTTAATAAAAATAGTTAAACAATTCTAAATAATTTAATAATTAATTTACCTCCTACCATCTCAAATAATTCAAATATTTATTGCGCATATATTTTAAAATAATTCAAGGAAGACATTGTCAAGACTTTACCATTTCAACGTATTTCGTTAAGAATTCAAAAGAACTCAAGAAACTAATAGAAGAATTTTCCAAAAAAACTTTGGTATTCAAAATTTTTCTAATTTAAAGATTAATTAGCCTTCTTATAATCATGAATGTAAAACTAATTTTGGACATACAAAGATTAAAAGATGAAAAGAATAAATTTATACCCAAAGAATTAGCAGCTTACGACGGGAATAGGTTAAGCCACTATATATTTAAACAATCATTTGAATTAAACTTGCTTTTTCCAGGCTTACATAAATAAGGGCTTTGGGTAATGAAATTTCATCACTACCTTAACTGGAATTTAGGATACACCCCTCTTTATTATTATATACATATATATATATATATATATATATATATATATATATATATATATATATATATATATATATATATATGTATATATGTATATATATATATATATATATATATATATATATATATATATATATATATAGCTTTCGAGAATGTTATTTCTCGTCCTACACGATTCTTTTTTGTGTGTTTTCCTTTTCTTAAGTCCTATTCTTAATTTTCTCTTCACTTTCATGGCTATGGATAGTTTAATAATTAAAGGTGTCAAAATAATTAATATAATTTTTCATATCCTTATGAACATTATCTGTTTGTATTTCCGAAATAACAGAGTGTATAATAATTTTACCCTGTCTTGATAAAACGATTTTAAGAAATAATAAAAGTAACTATACATAATTTTAGAAATATTTACGATAGAAAATCCAACATAAACAGGTTCGTCATATTCAACTCGTATTTCTTTCATTTGAATAGCAAATATTCGTTAAAAAACGACTAATTCTTTAAAATGTGGTTTTGCAATTAAAATTTTAGTACCATCTTTTTTACCAATTTTTTCACATTGTCTAACCAACCTAATGTCTGATCGCCTGTCAACATTTTCCATGGTTTTGCCACATATACTATTATTGCTAAGTTTATAATTGTTTCTATTAAACACATATTTAGATTCGTTTCTTAAATTAGTGTTTAAATATACACCGTTCTTCCATGTAGATTGAGTAAATTTCAAGATTCTATGAAATTTGTCTATTTTGAACATATTGTTTTCATAAAGTACAATGAAGAATATATCGGTGTTTATTTAGTAAATTTGGCAATTTTGCATGCATTACAAGGTTTATAATTTTCAGGACAAAAAGGAAATTCGTTGTGTAGTTCATGCAAATTAATATTACGTATTAAGTCAACTTTTAAAACATATCATTTTTCAGATGTGTACGAAATATTTGTGAGATTAAGCTCTTAAAAGTTCTCAAAAATAATTTGCTTTTGAGAGAGCCAAACAAAATTCTTCTGTGGAAGATATTGAGACATTGCATTACCATATAAGTTACTTGCATCAACATATAATACATATTTATTAGGCTTAAATGAGTAGGAACTTTCAAGAAACTTATTATTTGCGACGGATTTTCCAGTAACACAAGTACTAACTCCTTCTCTTATATTATACTTAAAAAATGTAACATCTGTGTAGTTTAAACAATCGTCAAAACTTAATCCTGGAAAAGTATAATAATGTCCGGGATCTAGCTTATGGGTATTTAAACAGGTTTTTCCAAAATTTTGGATAATATCTCCAAAAAGCAATTTAAATAAACATCAGAATATTCACCTATCGAATTACATTGAACAAATTCCACCCAACTTGAGCCCTATTATATTCATCTTCAGTAATATGTTCCCCTGTTAAATCATTATAAAACTGTTCCTTTTCTGCCAACATGTTTTCATCCAATTTTTTATAATTATTAATATAGCTATAAGGAAAAATCCCTTTTTGACGAATTAAATTAAACGTTTTTTTTCATTAAAAAATTTTTAAATTTCTTGACATTGTTGATCTTATAGATTGTTAAATAATCTTGATAATAAAGGTAGTGAAAACTGAAAAGAGTCTATAAATCTTATGCAAAACTTTTTTTTTATCTTACCTAATTGCTTATCAAAATGTCTGTCTACACTGATATATTTTTCAATTGAAATATGCTTCTGTTCTGTCCTAATGCCTTTGGAAGAGCGTGGTGATCTCGCGGTCTAGGGCCATTTGGCTCGCCTCATGCAGGGTTTTTCCAACAAGGGGCTGCAGTTGGTATATCCATCTTGTAGGAGATTTGCCTCTTGATCTTCTGCCGCTGACTTTTCCTTCGACCACTAGTTTCTCCATGGTATTTCTTCTTCT
>JAHKBH010002262.1:0-17000 GCA_019049505.1 Pachyrhynchus sulphureomaculatus
ATCATGAATTGTATCCCAAAAATACACCTTTACCGACTTCATAATTCTTTCAGTTTCAGTTATAGTAAAAAAGAAAACTGGTCATGGGCAAGTTGGACTTGCGCAATTAATGTTCCGTATCGTGATTACCTTTAAAATAAAAATTAGCTACCTAATAGCCAATAAATGAATCTAGATCAATCTAGAATCTGGTAGTAAAAGTTTAAAACAAATATCTACTATTTAAATATTTGTTTAATTATAAACAAATAAAATAAAATTATTTTGTCTTCGGTACCTATCAGATGGTCACCAGTCATCATGATAATACTGATTGAACCAAATATGTATTGATAGTAGCTCTTAGTCCCGGTTGAATTCCCGACTTTCTAAACCTTCACCAATCTGTCATGCCACATAGTTTCTTTTTATATCAGAAAAATTATCAAATATAGTGCACTTGTGATAATTTTCGCTAAATCTACCCTTTATTTAGACTATCCCAGAATTTTTTCAAAATTTTTTAATCAGGACTTTTTGAGATAGAGTGGAATCACAGATTTTTTTTAAATAATACAACGAAGTGTGTAAGCAATTATTACATTATATATATTTTTGAACTCGTGTTTTCATAAGCCTTCATTTGACATCCCACTCATGACATGGTAAAAATTTTTGCACTTCCGATTTCACTTCCAAAACTAATGATATTATCTTAAGCAGAGCTGGGAGGCAACTGTTGGTTTAAATCTTTTTTGGTATTTAAGTACTTAGGACTTAAATATATTGTATCAAAATGATTTTGTACTTGGCATAAACAACGCATTAAGAAAATATTTCGGATTTTATATTTGAAAATATATTTAAATATATTGTAAACATTTAAATACTGTGGAAATATTTGAATATTTTTACAGCGTTTTAAAAGGTTTAGGAGTATTTAAATACCTTATACATTTAAATCATTCTTGCAGTTAAATGAATTTCTTGATAAGAATAGAAAATGCATTTACATTATTATTTTCATTAAGTTCATTCCTGAATGGATTTTTTATTTGTTTGGATGAAATATATTTAAATACTGTAATGCTTAATTACAATAAATCCTGTTTGGAGTGAATTTAACTACAAAAGTAATTAAGTATTTTTAGTGTCCTGTACAGATAAGATCACTTCGTGTCTGTCCGTCTGTCACACCCGATTTTCTCTGAAACTATTTGACATAGAGTTGAAATTTGTCACTAATAGAGAAATTGATGGCCCCATCAGAGCCGTGTAGTTTTGAAAGTTAAATTTTGATCTAAGGGGTTAGTTTTGGGGGGGTGAAATTGGAAATGAAAAAAAAAATTTACCAGGTCATCAAGTGGGGTATCAGATGCAAGCTTATAAAAACACGAGTTCAAAAATATATATGATGTAATACTTGCGCACACTTTTTTGCATTGTTTTTAAAAAATTGCCAAAAATCGCTGGTATATAAAAAAAACAAAAATTTCAGGTCATCAGTTTTCAACAAAGATCGGAAATAAACTTTGTTGAAAATTCATTTAGGGTAGCAAACATTTTTATTTTAGAAGCTCGGAAGTGAAAAAAAGATTTACAATGGAATATTCCCCATAAGGTGTAGATTAAGCGAAATTATCACGAGTGCCTTACGTTTGATAATTTATCTTGTATAAAAAAAATTATGAAAACTATGTTGCTTGACGATATGGTGGAGGTTTTAGTAATATTATTTTCAGTACATTACTATCCTGTAGCGGGAAATAATTTCATTTTATTTGTTTATAAATAAACAGATATTCATTTTACACTTTTATTACTAGATTCTAGATTGAGCTAGGTTGAGTTATTGGCTATTAGATAGCCAAGATGCTATAGCTATATAATACGTAGGCTGAAAAGTTTTTGGTCTGACACATAGATGTCGCCCTTTTCGAAAATATCCATATGATTTTTAGGAAGTACCAACCTTCAAACGATACGTGTCAAAATTTCATGACATTTCGACTCTTAGTTTACAAGTTACAGTGGCTTTAGTGACGCTACTTTTGATATTTTCAAAACAATGGAAAAAATCGAATTTCGTGTATTGATTAAACACTGTTTTTTGATGGGAAAAAATTCCATTCAAGCAAAGCAATTGCTCGATAAGGGTTAGGGGACTTTGCCCCTGGAAAATCCCTCATCATTTATTGGTATGCTGAATTTAAACGCGGTCATGCAGTTACAAATAATGCTGAACGCTCTGGACGCCCAAACGAGGTGGTTATACCGGAAAACATAAAAAAATCAACAAAATTATTTTGGACGACCGTAAAGAGAAATTGTTTTGAGATAACTGACACCCTAAAGATATGAAAAGAACGTGTTGATCATATTTTGCATGAACATTTGGGCATGAGAAAGCTCTGTTCGAAATGGGTATCGCGTTTGCTCACAGTGGACCAAAAACAACAACGTGTTGATGATTCTGAGCGCTGTTTGGACCTGCTTAAGCACAATAAAAAGGTTTTTTTCATGCGATATGTGACATGGATCCACCACTACACACCGCAATCAAAACGGCAGTCAGCTGAGTGGACAGCAATCGGTGAAAGCCGCCCGAAGTGACGACCACAGACACAACAGTTGGCTGGGAAGGTTTAGCCTCTGTATTTTGAGATGCGATTGGAATAATTTTCATCGACTATGCTGAGAAGGGAAAAACCATCAATAGCGAAAATTATATAAAGTTATTGGTGCGTTTTGAAGACAGAACTCGCAAAGAGACGGCCCCAAATGAACAAGAAAAAAGTGCTCTTTCATCAAGACCATGTCACAGATCAATGGTTATGATGGCAAAATTGCATGAATTGAAGTTCGAATTGCATCCTCATCCACCGTACTCTCCAGATTTGGCCCCCAGCGACTTTTATCTATTCGCAGACCTCAAATAAATGCTCGCAGGAAAGGATTTGGCTCCAATGAAGAAGTTTTCGCCGAAATTGAGGCCTATTTTGAAGGCAAAGACAAACCCTTATACAAGAAAAGATAGAAAAACGTTGGACTAATTGTATCGCTCTTGAAGGAGAATATATTGATATATAAGGTCGAATTTTGCAACAAAAATGTGTTTTAAGTAGCTAGACCAAAAACTTTTCAGCCTACGTGTTATAAACATTATTGAGTAAGAAAAAAACGTGAATACATTTGGATATTAAGACATATATATATCAGGGACCTAATTAACTTAGCCTAGATAAGGATTTTATTTTATTTTAATAGCAATCACCGTACGGAACATTAATTGCTTAAGCCCGACTTGTACTTGGCCGGTTTTTTTTTTTTGTTTCTGTAGGTTTTTAGGCTTTCGGACTTTACTATTTTCCAGAACTTTCCTAGCTCTGATCGGAAGTATCGTGTAAGTGGGTATATACAAACTCGAATACAAATATACACATTTACCTAAATACCAATCTTAAAGTCTTATATTCTGTTTTTTAGATAATATGGCATTTTTAGTGTTCCGTACGGAACACTTACAAGATCACTTCGGTGTCTGTCTGTCTGTCTGTCACACCCGATTTTCTCCGAAACTATTTGACATAGAAAGGTGAAATTTGGTAATAATATAGGAATTGATGGCCTCATCAGAGCCATGAAGTTTTGAGAATTAAATTTTGACTTAAGGGGTTAGTTTTGGGGGGGTGAAGCCGGAAGTGAAAAAAAAAATTTTTTACTAGGTCATCAAGTGTGGTGTGAAATGAAAGCTTGTGAAAACACGAGTAAAAAAATATATATATAATGTAATAGTTGCACGCACTTTTATTTGTATTATTTTTAAAAATTCGCGAAAAATCGCTGTCCCGGGCCTTATCTCGAAAAGTACTTATCAAAAAATTTCGAAAAAATTCTGGAATATTCTCCACGGGGTGTAGATTGAACAAAAATTATCACGAGTGAATTACCTTTAATAATTTATATGGTATATAAAAAAAACAAAAATTTCAATATCATCAGATTTCAGTAAAGATTGGAAACAAACTTTGTTGAAAACTCATTTGGGGTGTGTTTTGTGAAGTCACTGATCATTTTATACCACCGTAACATAAATTTTGACTTAAGGGGTTCGTTTTGAGGGGTGAAATCGGAAGTGAAAAAAATTTTTTTTTACTAGGTCATCGAGTGTGGTGTCAAATGAAAGCTTATGAAAACACGAGTAAATATATATATATATATATATATATATATATATATATATATATATATATATATATATATAATGTAATACTTGTGCACACTTTTCTTCGTATTACTTTTAAAAAATCGCTGTCCCCTACCTTATCTCGAAAAGTACTGATCAAAAAATTTTGAAAAAATTCTGGAATATTCTCCATTGAACGAAAATTATCACGAGTGCATTATCTTTAATAATTTATTTGGTACATAAAAAAAAAATTCAAGGTCACCAGTTTTCAGTAACGATTGGAAACAAACTTTGTTGAAAACTCATTTGGGTATGTTTTTGTGAAGTCACTGATCATTTTATACCACCCTAAAAAAAATTTTTATTTTAAAAACAATCAACGTACGGAACACTAATTGTGCAAGTTCAACTTGCACTTGACCGGTTTTTATACTATAAGATATACATATAGAACTCTGTAACATTAAGACTAATAGTATATTGGGTTCTTTTAAAATATTTACCGAAGTTAGATCTGAAATTTTTTTTTTTTTTTATTTTACTTCTTTTTCATTATTTATAATTTCTTTAAACATTTAATTTATAATTTTATTTTATTACATCTTAGCAACTAATTTAAAGGTCAACTGGCAGCGTCCAGGTGGAGAAGTAAATATGGCAGGCCTTCCAAGTTACCTAAATTGGGTGATGTTGACCCAACGGGAACATTTTGCCCTGTCCCTGAAGACTGGCTAAAGAAGAAATTTGGTAGGTTTTTATTTTGAGGGCTGTAGGGTTGTTACTAACCATTTCTGAGAATCCCTGTTTACTAATAATCAATTCAAGTAGGAAACAACTTTTTTTTATACCATATATACCTATACTATTATTGCATTTTTCAAAACAAATATCATTTAGTTACCCTAAATTTTTAGGTGTAAGTTGACATTAGATATTATGCTTGAAATTATGTATATTTGAAAAAATAATACTTAGTTTTTGAGGCTAAATATTTAATATCTTGATTTAGGTACATATTTCATTTATATTTAATTCACATATTAGAGTAAGCTTGACTTAAAGACACTTTTCTTATATATTATAATATGATTCAGGAAGACTTGGAATAGGACAAACATATTATTTAAAAAAAATCATCATTGGATTACTGTTGTGTGATATAAGAGAGCGCATTGAAAAGATTTGGAAAAAAAAGGTAAATAACATTTTTTTTGGAAAAACAAAAATTTATTTCTCAACATAATCTCCATTAAGCTCAATATATTTGGTTTAGCGAGATTAAAATTTCCTTATTCCCTTACGAAAAAATATTCGAACTGTGCATAATACTCGTTTACAGCACAGATAACTTCTTCATTTGACTAAAATCCCCCCCAAGCTAATTTTTGAGGTTACGAAACACAACAGAACTTTTGCAAGATATATATATATATATATATATATATATATATATTATATACCCTATTGAAATAAAATACAGTATAACTCTCACTGAATTTATTCAGATCACTCTGACACGTGTTTCGGTCTCGCGACCATTTTCGTAAAGGTTTACGATAAGACTAAACTTAAGTTCTAAAATATACTACATTTGGATGGTTAATTACTACTAAATTTAAATTAAGAGGTAATAAAATTGGGTTAACTACAGGTAGTCTATCTTAACACGGCGTCTAATATGGAGATATTTCCAGATTCTGTTCGGGTGTTCGTTATTTTTATATTATTTTTCATGACTTTTTTATGCTAAGGACTTCTAAATAATCCATACGTTTTCCTTTTTGAGCACTGTATAGCAACTTCACCCTCTCGTTATTCAAAAGGTGATTGTTGTCTGTGCAGTGTTCAGCAAAGCCTGTTAATTTTTGTTTATTTAAAATAGACATACACATAGACAGGGTCACAGTCATCACAAATAAGTTCATATATACCCGATTTTCCATATTTGTTAAATCTTTCTTTGTTATTAACTAGATATCGGGCTGTGTTGTTATTTTCTGCGTTTGTGTCGTAATCCCTTATCTATTGCAAATCCTTGTGAAAGTTTCTTGATATGCAGTTATTGTATAGGTTTTAAATCGCCTTTATGAGTGTACTCGTATGGTTGATTTGTGTGTCTGTTAATGCTTCCCATAGTTTTGTTACCGGTACTGTATCGTATGCTCTTGATAAATCTATGAATAATAAATGTACTCCTTTTCCGTAGGCTAGTTCCTTCTCTATTATTTCTTTCATGCAGAAAGTGTTGTCAATGCATGATCCGCCGGTTCTGAATCCACTCTGATGTTCCGATTCTTTATTGCTGTATTCTTCTTCTATTAGATCTCTAACAACTCGCCCATAGAGTCGGCTGAACGTGCTGGTTACCGATAAGCCTCGATAGTTGTCGCACTTTGTTCGTTCCACTTTTTTAAACAGTGGTGTTATATAAGCTAATCTCCATTCGTCTGGAACCCTCTGTCCATTAACGCACTTGTAAATAATCTAACTATCATGCGGTATAATTTATTTGATCCATACTTTACTAACTCTGATGGAATTCCGCCTGGACCTGGTGATTTCTCATTTTTATTTTTTTTTTACCTTAGTTATTTGTTCTGCTGTTATCCTGATTGGTGTATTATTAGCTGTCGTAGCTGGTATAAAGGTTTGTCGTTCTTCCTTGAAAAAGTTTGCAAAGTATTGGTTCCAAAATTCTCTTATATTTACCAATTTTAATAGCTGTTTATATGTTTATATACAAAAAATATGCAGCTGTTACTTATGAATATCGGCGTTAGTAAATTTCACATCAAGACTACCTGCGCCCTTAACACAACAGGTAAATTCCACACTAACCTTATAAGGGTGCTTAAATCTTACAGCTAATTTCCACACCAAGCAAATATAATTATGCTTTATTCAACTAAATAAAATTGGACGGATTTTTTTTAAATCAGTTTTTATTGAAAATTTTAGATATTTGCAAAAATATATGTTTTTATTTCATAGTAGAATAATATTGATAAAACATGAAGTTTTTACTAAATACATAAAATACAATTGGACAAATTTTCTTACATATACTAGATAATGCTACAAACCTATACATATCTATTTATATATATTTACAAAACAGGTTGAGAAAAATATTAGACACATCTTAAAAAATGGAAACGATTAATATTTCCTAATTGTCTTAGTTCATAAAGATTTTTTAAATGTTTTAATTTTTGATTATTATGATTATTACTTATTTTAGACTCGTCGACACTTTATATTTTTATATACAGTCCCTGGCCAAATTATTAGACGCACTACAAGATTTCATGTAAAATATTAATTACCGAGTGATATTGTACCGTTTTATTATTTTAAATTGATTTTGTTTTTTATTTTTATATTATCCAATCAATTACCTATTTATTTGACATAAATAAAACAGCATTAATTTAGAAAAGCATAAGTTTATTAAGTTTTAAAGAAAAGTGAAATTAATGTTAGTAAAAGTCAATATTTAGTTGAGCCACCTTTAGCCGCCGCTATCAAATGCAAGATTGTACTGTCTTCTGCATTTGAGGATGATGACTCCACACATGAATAATCTTTTCTAGGAGCTGGGTTTTGTTGGTAATCACTTCTTTAGCCACTTTTCTTTTCATCAGCTCTCATATCAGGGCTATTACCCAGCCAATCCAACAGAGGGATATTTTTTTCTGCCAAAAAAGCTTTAACAGACCGAGCAGTGTGGCAGGGAGCTCCATCTTGCATGAAAGTAAATGGTTCCCCATTTGGAAACCATTCTCTGAGCTGCGGAATCAACCGATTTTGTAATACTTCTTTGTACTGATCTTGCCTCATTATTCCTTTGACGACGTACAGACGTCCAGTGCCCTTGCCGCTGATGACTGACCAAATCATCACTTTGGTCGGATGTTTAACCGTCGGGACGACACAATCAGGATGAAACTTTTCTCCATGACGACGACGCACATACTGAGCTTTATTCTGCAAAATTTCGAATGTGCTTTCGTCACTGAAGCAGACCTGTCAAAAATAGGAAAAATATATTAACTTCCATGTTTATTTGCTTTATTTAACTGAAAATGATAATAATGTATCAATTATTGATTACATTGCTGTATCTTACCGATCTCCAGAAGTCCACATCTTTGTCTTGCCATTGTTTGGCCCACTTTAGGCCCTTTGCTTTCATTGCAGCTGTTAACTTGGGCTTCCTGGCGGGGCGACAGGCCTTAAAATCTAATTCTTTCAATTTTCTTCGAACAGTGCGCTCAGAAGCATTTACGCTAGCATCCTAGAGTTGTGATTTTATTACCTTTGTGCTAGCAAATCTGTTTTCTGCACAAATTTTCTTCAAACATCTCTCTGACCGTGGAGTGAAAATTGGTTTTCTACCGCATCTTTTCTTTCTTTTCGGGCTTAATTCCTTCCCTGACTCAATTTTCTTTTTTATGCGTCGTACACTAGCTTCAGAAACCTCCAATCTTCGTGATATTTCTCGGTTTGTAAATGTTTTCGCAATCACAAGGGCCTTCACTTCAGCTTTTTTACGTGGTGAAAGATCGCCCTTTCTACCCATAATGAAAATAGTCCAATTACTTTTTTAAAACACTGCATACAAAATAAACTAATAACTGAGTAGTATAAAACTGTTAAACAAACAATCACAGTCCATAAAACCACAGAAACACGTCCGTACCTGACTCGATTCCGATCGCGACTGATACAGGTTTGTACTTGTTTACGTTCATGTATCACTTTGTCAACACAGTGTTGCCATATGTTAAAAATAAACACAAATATGTAGTCTACAACAATTCTTTTAATTAAAAATCAATAATATTGTAGTTTAAATATACCATTATTGCATAAAAACTCTTAAGAAACATAAAATTACTAAAAAAAATACAGTGCGTCTAATAATTTGGCCAGGGACTGTATACGTTAATCTGAAATTCTTTCAGCCTATCGATAATAGTATACAGAAACGGACGTGTAGAATAAAAAGAATTATTTAGATGGGAATGGAAGGACTCACAACAGTTAGTCGTTCGAGTTAAAGATGGACTCGATTCTGCCCATATTTTAACTGGAAAATCGGCTCCTTCCTCTATATACGTTTCTAGTAGGTATTCACAAAATTTATTTAAACATTTATCCTCAGGTTTTATAAAAATATAAATCGTATGCAAAACTGTCACCTAATTCTTCGGGTGCTAAATAGGACAAGCCGAAACAATACTTTAACCAACGACCAATTTGAGAATTTTTGTCGAAATATTCTTTAGCTAGACCTAGATTCTGTATCTTGCGAAACCAAGATTGGTGTAAATGAAATCTACATCCTAACACTTTAGCATTTGGCCAAACTTCAGATACTGCCTTATGAATAGATTTTTCGAAGTCAATAGTAATTTTCTCTGGATTGAAATACAGTGTATCTGTTGAATAAATATTACTTTTTAATAATGTGAAGAGGTTTTTGTATGTTTCAGCTCTCTTATCACGCAATAAGCAAAATAATAATGGAATGTAATAACCGTTTGTAAAACCATGCACTGTAAATAACTGTGTAAAATATTCAGTGCAGTATGAAAAAGTGCCGTCCATATATATCTTGGATATTTTACTCAACATATTGACATTTGTAGTGCAAGAAAAAACAATAATGCCACTTTCGAGTTCATTGATATATAGAAAATTCTCACTCTTGCTAGTTTTGATTTCAAATGTCTCTAAAACACTATGCACCTCCTCAGCACTTCTTGGATTACGTCCTGGCAAAAATTTTCGTCTGTGGTTATAAATGTTTTTTCTAATATATTCGACATCTTTTTCTGTTACTGTTTCAGGCAGCGTGTTTTGTAGTTCTTGTCGGATAATTTTAGATGGCCTTTCACTCATATGCTCTCCGGCTTTTCTTTTGCAGGAATTACTAATTATTTGCCGATTCAGCTTCTTGGTGTCGACTTCGTGTGTATGGAGTCCTTCACTTCTGGTAACTAAATTCTCGGGCCCAACGGTGAAGTCTTTGGATTTGCATTCTTTTTTTGAACATCTCCCAAATGTTTCTCCACATTTTAGCACCTTTTGTAAATGTAGTAATTCACACATAACATGTCCTTTCCTCGATTACTTTTTATTAACTTTGCTTCCATATTAGCAACACTTTAAAAAATATGCGCACAACCAAGTAATAATCACAAATTAATAATTATCAACCCTCATCCTCTACCTGAAAGTACTCGGTGTGGACTTTACTTCTGCAATTACAATCCCTTTAATATGTCTAGGTCATAAATGGATTAGTGGTGTGGAAATTACCTGCGCCCATGAATATTTTCTTTATTTGGTAAAACTATGCACTTTATTTATTAATTATTATTATAAACCAAGATTTTGTTAAATTATGCAAATTTGGCAACACTTTATATTTGACAAATTCGTCACCAGTCGGTGCAGTTAACCAATTTTCAGGACAAGTTAGATGTGTGAGCCCATTTTTAATGTAAATATGCTAAGACTTGTCCTAACGATAAACAGTTTTTGTAGAATTTTTTATAACTCCTATCAAAAAGGAAAAAAACCTGGCTAAAGTTACAAAAGAAAGTCAGTGAAATTAAATATAAATGGAAAAAACCGAAAAAGTTGAGGATAATAGAAGTTAAACTTAAAAATCTACATTTAAGTTGAAAATGATGCAATAAGAGATTTATTGTAGGTCGTATCACAATCTTAACCTTGTGCCGAATACTTAATGTTAATTTATAGAACTATTTGGATTTAAAGGGCTATAAAAGCTAATTATAACTTACTTTACGTTTGTTCTTGTTTACAGTACATTTTATGGAAAACGGCACGGAAAAATTTAAACTATATTTAATTTGGTAAATAATAAATAAATATATTAGCTTTTTATAGTTAACTGCCCACAATTTAACCCGCTCGTACTCGTAGTTTAACCAGCGTATGCCAGTGAAATGGAATAAAATAATAACTTCTTTAATTCTCATATATTACCTGCAAATACCAGGTGTACAAGTATACAATGCGGATTTCAGACAACAGATGGTGCACCAATGCAGTTTGTGCTATAAAGATTTGACACTGCGCCATTTTGTTGCGTCATCAACAAGTGTCAGACGCGCACGAGTGATAAATTGGAAAAGTGTGTGCATAGTGTTGTGTTGTGTTCAATATGTCGAAATTTATACCGAACAAAGAGCATTCGCGGACAGCTTTTTTGTTTTCATTTGAAGAAAACTGCTGTTGAATCATACCGATTACTTCGAGAAGCTTATGGTGAACATGCTCCATCGCAAGATACGTGTGAACGATGGTTTCGGCGTTTCAAAAGTGGTGACTTCGATGTTGCAGACAAGGAACGTGGAAAACCCCAAAGCATTGTTGGACGAAGATGATTCGCAAACACAAAAACAACTCGCCGAGCAATTGGGCGTTAGTCAACAAGCTGTTTTCAATCAGCTACGAGAGATGGGAAATATTCAGAAGACCGGTAGATGGGTACCACATGAGTTGAACGACAGGCAAATTGAAAAGCGCAAAACACGTGTGACATTTTGCTCGCTGGGTACAAAAGGAAGTCGTTTTTGCATCGTATAGTTACAGGGGATAAAAAGTGGATTTATTTTGAGAATCCCAAGCGCAAAAAATCAAGGGTAGACCCAGGCGCACCATCCACATCGACCGCAAGACCGAATCGCTTTGGCAGAAAGACGATGCTCTGTGTTTGGTGGGACCAGAGGGGCGTGGTCTATTATGAGCTGTTAAAACCTGGGGAAACGGTTAATACTAAACGTTACCAACAACAATTGACCGATTTGAACCGTTCGCTGCTTGAAAAAAGACCAGTTCGCGACACGTTGGAAGCACTCAGCTGGGAAGTGCTACCCCATGCGGCTTACTCACCAGACTTGGCTCCTTCCGATTACCACTTGTTTGCATCGATGGGTCACGCACTTGCTGAGCAGCGCTTTGGTTCATACGAAGATGTGAAAAAATGGCTCGATGAATAGTTCGCAGCAAAAGGGGAAGATTTTTACTGGCGTGCTATTCACAGATTGCCCTAAAGATGGGAAAAAGGTATAACAAGCCATGGAGCATACTTTGAATAAAGCACTTTTTATCATTCTTCCGAATTTAACATGTTTTTTTAGCATTTCATACTTGTACACCTGGTATTTTTCACCATTCCATCTTGAAAATGATTTGTCTTTATTCCACGGAAATAGGAAGATTAATGGGCATTCAATTTTTTTATTGTTATTGTTCATCTCCCCGCCTGAGTAGGGATTTTACTGTTTTTCATATCCTGAGGATATCGGCGGGGATGTCGTAATACCCATCAACGTTATCCAAGTGCCGAAACATATATTTTTGTATTTAACAGTACCTTTTTAGATAACGCGATAGTGCTGCCACGGACGTTATTGCATTTCTGCAAACAAATACTACCTATGTACGTGGCCAGGCCAAATATATTTAAATAAATTAATGTACGACTGTATACCGACCTGCCAGGATTGAATCCGAGACCTTCTGCACCGCAAGCAAGTTACTCAGAGGCTGTATATTGTTATATTTTTGTTTTTTTTTATTCTATATGTAATAAAACAACCCTCAAATCCCTGGTTACGATTTTGTATGACTAGTATTTCCTTTAGCGGGAGAAATAAAAATGGCAGCAAACAATAAATAGTTACATACTCAAGCATTGGTTTAATAACGATAATAATGTATTCTTCAAATGATGTATGGGTCTTTTACCGCAGTCATATTAAAACATTTTACCGCTTTATAAGGCAAAATTCAAATATCGAACCCCATTGGGGGTTTTCCGGTCATGATACCCCAGTAATACCTTCCAAACAACAGTGAAAATTTTTGGCTAAAAATACTTCGTTATCTCCATCAATTATGCCAATTATCTTTTTTTCAAACTGCTTTCATCCACTCCTGGATGTAGGCCTCTTCCAAGTCTTTCGATCTTCCCCTATCCAGGGCTGTTCTGTTCCAATTTTTCCCTGCGATGTTCTAGATGTCGTCTCGCCATCTTCTTTAAGGTCTTTCTACACTCCTCTTATCTTCCTTGGGCGCCATGTAAGTTTGTAGGCCCATCTGTCATTATTCGGTCTGGCTAGGTGGCCAGCCTATCTCCACTCTAGATGAGCCGCCCTTTGCACCCGAGCTGCCCGATCAAGATTCACTCTTCGGGAAATGTCTGCTGTTTGGTTCTCTTTTCGTAGCTGTATTTTCTGTCCGAGGTATATATACACGGATATGTTCTCTAATTGTACGTGTACTAATTATAATTTGAATATTTTATTTTGCTCATAATAATATTTTGGACCATACCAATTATACTAAGCATAATTTGAGGTTTTTTTGCCGAATTAAGTCTTTTGCAGCGCATTAATATGGTAAGGATTTTCCTACATAAAATTAATATTTCTTTATGCTTTATGTAGGAAAATACGTTACGTCATTGTTCGAAAGCTAGTGGTGAGGATTTATCTTCATACTATCAACTAAATTTTTGGGACAGATAATCGATTAGAGATAACTCACATTCACAGCAGTCGTCTTCAAAAGAATGTGCCAAGAAGTGAAGACCATGGTTTTGCAAGATCATCGTAATAAAGTCAGTGTTAAAAGCTCGTGAGATCGACATTTCAACGAACACAGTTCACATCATTCATGCTTAACAATGTTCAAGATAAGTCACCACTATAAGATGTTTTGAATGTCCACTCCTGACCAAAAATCATTTCGCCAGTGACGTTCCCAAAAGAAAATACTCAAAACACTTCTCCCCAAAAATTATTATGAAGGATGAAGCATTACTCCTCTATCATATTGTTAAGTTGAATGACTTCCTGCTGTCTGTGGATATTCGTCTGAGTAGCCAATGTCCGAGCGTTCAAAGTGAGTGAAGAGATGAGCATACTGTCATCTGCAAAGCTGTAGGTTGGATTCCCGGTCTTTTCCAGCAGATCGTTAATGTAAATGAGAAAGAGAGTAGGAGACAGCATGGATCCTTGGGGCACACTGGCGTTGATAGTGAAGGCGTTAGAAAGAAATCCGGCGACTGCCACTTGTAAAGAACACTCCCTGAGGAAACATGAGAGCCACGAACAAAACTTTTCAAGCATACTATTAGAGCGTAGCTTAGCCAACAGTCCATCGTGCCAAACACGGTCGAATGCCTTGTATATGTCAAGCGCAACCGGTCGAGATTCTCCAGAGTGTTCAGTCGCCTTGTTCCAAATATGTGTTACATAAGTCAGAAGATCTACTGTTGATCTATGTTTACGAAAGCCATATTGGTGATCGCTAATAATATTGAATCCTTCAAGATATTTTAGAAGATGCTGATTGATAGCCTTTTCCATGAGTTTCGATATTACTGAAAGCAGTGCGACTAGTCG
Organism: Pachyrhynchus sulphureomaculatus; assembly: GCA_019049505.1. Lineage (NCBI taxonomy): Eukaryota > Metazoa > Arthropoda > Insecta > Coleoptera > Curculionidae > Pachyrhynchus > Pachyrhynchus sulphureomaculatus. Next base: position 14,620 of record JAHKBH010002262.1, read on the forward strand.
GTAGTTATTTGGTAAGGTCTTTTTGCCTTTTTTAGGTATCGACTGAACTGTGGTACATTTCCAGCAGGAAGGAAATATTTCCTTTCTATAGGATAGGTTGAAAAGTCTACAGAAAACTGGTGTTAGTTCCCTCGCACAGTTCTTGAGAACTATGATAGGTATTCTGTCAGCGCCAGAAGCTTTTTTGGTGTCTAACTTCATTAAAATACGCTTTATGATACGCTGTCTGAACACAATATGGGGTGTCGTTGACTGCACTATGGGAATAGTACGTGGTGTTTTTCCTTGGAAATCGACAGTAGAATGTGAAGCAAAAAGTTCAGTCAACAAGTTCGCTTTCTCAACAGGTGTCGCTACAATAGAATTATCTGGTCGTGTGAGTGGTGGTATAGTGGGTTTGGTGAAATTTTGACTAACTGCCTTAGCGACCGACCAAAAGGACCTGGACTTGTTGGGACAAGCGAGAAGTTTGTTTCTAATTCGTTGATTGTGTTTCGTCGATAATTTCTTTGCGTCAATGTCTAATATAGTTACGTTTCCTATTGATGGCATTTTTTTCATTTGTTATAACAAGAAATGTGTCAATCAATCAAATTGACGTATTCTCCATAAGACTATACGTATTGTGAATTTCGATTTTTATTTGAATAAGTTTCCTAAGGACCGACCTTAAATTTTTCATAGAAAATTTCTAAACTAATTAATCTATCGAAATAAATCTATACAAAATAGTTTTCATATTTTACGTTTAACGCCTTAATCTTCTTAAACATGTTACCCCCAAAATACAGTTTTATCGACACAGATTTAAAATTAATGAAATTCCAAAAAAATTTATTCCAATCTTAAAAGAAAAAATAAAGCAATAGTACACTTTGATACACAGACAATGCATGTTTTTGATTTGTCATTGTTCTGCACCTGTTTCATAGTTTGTTGGCTTCTGCACGAAAAGTGTAATTTTAGCAAAATAATTGGCTGTTAACAGATTGTTTTTTAGTACCAACTTTCTTTATTAAAATTTAAGTGCTCATATATTAAAATTAAAATACATATCTAAAAGCGTACATGCATGGGTACCTTTCCTCTTACTAAAACAAACTTAATCTTCTGCCTTTCGACTACTTATAATTGCTTTTTTAGGGTGACCTAATAATTTTGACTATCAGTGTAATAATAATTCTTAATTACGTGTACGTACTCGTAGAGATATTGAACTCTATACCCCATCTTAATGTAGCTTTTTAATTGCTGCAAAAAAATAAACAAACATTTAAATAAGTCTACGTACACTGAGTTTTAATGTTGCGTCAGTCTTTTTTCAAGATTTCATTTATTTTTGATTTCGGGTTAATATAAGTAAAACGGGTCACCTGAAAATTTTTTTTCTCGGACTTTAAAGATAACTAGGTTTCTCGATAGAGGTACAAGTACCTTTTTACCCCCTAAATGTTTTTTGCAATACTTCAATTATTTTGCGAATAATTGCGGGTTGAATATCATTTTCATTTATTTATAGTCCGGAAACGAATAGAGACAATTGAGTTAATTTGTTTTTTTAAAAAATGAAGCTAAATTGCGAAATAAACCATATTCTCGGTTTCACTCGAAAATGAGATCGCACTCTTTTAATGCGTAAAACGCCGCTAAATAAATTTTAAACAAGTTAGTATCCTCTTATATTAAAGACTAGCAGTGCCTGCGGCTCCGCTCGTGTGGACTCGGTTCACTGTTATCCTCACTGCTTATTCCTTATGTTATCTAACGTAATAAAATATATCCTATAACTTGATTAGAGAACATATGTATATTTTTAAAAAAAGCACGTAAATCGGATAAGTGGTTCTCCAGTGATAAGCGAACTGACGGACAGAGAAACATTCCATTTTATATATATTATATTCTTTGCTACATGATATTGTTCCATATTTAATGCTTTAGGCAGTGTATTGCAAAAGAACGCGCCAGCGGCAAACTTTTTTCCGACTTGATTCACTATTATCGTCACTGCTTATTCCTTATGTTACCTAATGTAACAAAATATATCCTATAACCTGGCCAGAGAACATATGTATATTTAAAAAAAAAGCACGTAAATCGGATAAATGGTTCTCGAGTGATAAGAGCACTAACGGACAGACAGACAGAGAGACGTTGCATTTTATAGATATTATTAGTTAATCTGGTCAGAGAACATGTTTTAAAAAAAAAGCACGTAATTCGAATAAGTGGTTCTCTACTGATAAGCGCACTAACGGACAGACAGACAGAGAGATGTTGCATTATATATATATATATATATATATATATATATATATATATATATATATATATATATATATATATACAGTCCCTGGCCAAATTATTAGACGCACTGCAAG
>JAHKBH010000224.1:0-17410 GCA_019049505.1 Pachyrhynchus sulphureomaculatus
TATAGATATTTCCACATAGAATATATTAGAAAATTCAATAGGTTTTGTTATTAAAATCTGCATACATTTCTACAGGTTATGAGTTGCTCATTTTTTCTGTTTCAAAATTATTTTTGGATATTTTTGAACTGTTACTATGCATTTCTTATTCTTTTTTATCCTTCAGAATGATATAAATTTCTTCTAAATAAGGATTATATAAGGGATCGGAACAACCAAAAATTTGAAATTGAATGTGATAAAAAATTGAAATTCTTCGATCTTAAAGTTACCCTCTTTCATATCCATAACAAGGATAAATTTTACTAATATTTTGTTAATTTTAAAAAATAACGAATGGGTCAAAAGGACTGAATAAAAATTCTACAAAATACCGAAACTTTTACCTTTTTTAAACCCAAAAGCTAAAGACTTTTTTCTTACTTTAAGCAATATATGTACACCAAATTTGAATCTCATTTCTTTTAGGAGAAAAATTTTTAGTAATTTTTTTGTTTATTGTCATTGAGCAAATAAAGATAAATCCAACACTGAGTTAGAATCCAATACATAAAAACATAGTCGTGGAAAACCTGGAAAAGTTGAGTAATTTTTTATTGAAATTGATAGTTATCGATATGCAGTTGTGTTGATATATAGATTGTTGGTATTCCCTCTTGAGTATCCCATGGTAGGTCCTTCTGTTTGCTTGTTGGTAAACAGTTCTTTTCTTTTGAAATCTCTTCCTGCTGTATAACTTCTGCGGTTTTCACTATGAATTAATGCATTGATATTTCTTCTAATTATTTCACCCTGCAAATATTTATTAACCTGCATAAACATTTGAAGCATTTAAAAAAATATAAAAGAGGAACATTTGTAATTAATACATAAGGAAAGAACTTTATAAAGTTTTTTTTTGTGGCGACCAAACTGTTTTATCATCAATAAAAATTTGCGTTTTGTGTTGAACTCTGCATTCAGCGCAAAATATTTTTGTGGCAAATTCCAATTTATTTCCACGTACATTTTCGCATTGTGCACCGTACGTAGGCGCTCCAGCTGTACGCGTGAACTTGTCCATTCCTGTTTGAATTGTTTGCTCTAGTGTATCCACGAAGTTTTGTATATTGTTTTCGCAAATAAAGGCGAGTGATGTTTTAAACTCGGAGAACTTACGTTTTAAAAAACGTACAAGTTCAAAAATACAAACTTATATTTTTAAAAACTAACTTGAATGTTACAAATTCGGTATAACACTAACTGAAAAAGAATACATTTCGAAATTTATATAATCGGTCTTATCTCTAGTAATTGATACATCTAAGAAACAGTTCAAGTATTTTACTTTGTCCTGGTATGTAAAGAATTCTATGACGGCGGTTGATATTGTGGGAACTGCTGAAAAAGCAGTCTGGATCTCTTCCTTTGTCTCTTATACAGGGATTTCATTGTTATGTGTTTTAGAAGTCCTCCCTCCTCAGTTTCAAAATCTGAGGTTTGCCTCAAGATTTTAGGGGTGGTTTTCATCTTGATTCTTGTTTCGCGCTTTAATCACGGAGATAATTTTTCTGGAAATCTTATAAATTGCACATAATAGTACTCAGTTATACCAGTCCCAAGCCTAGGGTCTCATCGAGCAAGAGGTGAGAAAAAAGGAGGGAAGGAGTAACACCTCGTTAATAAACTTGGGTTTAGCTGGCCCGGCTGAGAGTACCTAGTAAGGGCCCCCACCTAGGGTTACAGGCGAAGTTGATCAACGGTAAATGGAGCGGATGAGAACTATATACATAGCCAACGGTCCTGAAGGCGGAAGAATTAACTTCAAAAAGGAAAGAATAATCTCTTTATGTCCGGGAAGACAGTCAGTCTAGAGGAAGAAAACCGTAAAGAAAAATAACCTGACTCAGGAAGTAGCTGGATCAGTACTGAGATAAGAGGACTTTAGAAGTTAATTACTGGATGATCAGGAGTAATTGTCAAATGATGGTAGTCTTGATCCTGGTCCTGCGATAAGGCAGGCAATGGGTATCCACTTCGTTAACATTTCGTATAATCATAGTGGTGATAAAAATAAATAATGAAACGTTTACTGATCATGGTTCTGGAAAACCAAGGTCTGGCAGGGGAGAAAATAGCAGAGCCTCTTCGGTAGTCAGCCTGCGAAATCCCTTAAACACGAGAATATGTACATGCAATGTTCAGAGCATGTATCAACCTGACAAAATGCATAATAACATACAGGAAATGAAGAGGCTTTAATAGTATCTTGGGAACAAGGCCAGACGGTCTAACTCTGGCTGTTTTCCGACAGACAGTGGTACAATATATTATTCTGGAACCGATGACACCAAACACAGACACGGCGTAGCTATCATACTTAAGAAACAATCTAATAAAACAGTTAAGGGATTTGTCCCTATTTCAGAGAGTTATGATATTGCAGCTAAACACAACCCATTCCAAACTGAATCTAATTGAAATATACGTTACGACTACTGAGGGAAATAAAGGAGAAGTAGAAACATTTTACCAACATCTTAAAGAGGCCTTGAAATTAACAAAACACGGTGCCACCACGATTGTAATGGGAGACTTCAACGCGAAAATAGGAAAGGGTTGTGTCGGAAAGCACGTCGGAAACCATAGCTTGGGAAAATGCAATGAAAGAGGAGACCGGAATTTTGCCATGAGCACGATCTAACTGTTACAGACACATTTTTTGAGCTACCAGAAAGAAGACAATATACCTGGCACTCGCCCGCGGATAGATCGGCCAGAATAATACTCAATCAAATAGACTATGTTTTGAATAATGAAAGATACCTAAATGCTGTTAAATCAGTTAAAGCTTATCCAGGTACGGATGTCTCTTCAGATCACAATCCGTTAATTGCTAAAGTAAGACTTACCCTTCAAAAACATCAAAAAACCAGAAAATAGACCGAGAATTCAAACAAGAAAACTGCAAATACATCACATAAAAGAAAAGGCCCAAAAACAAATGCATAAAAAATCTGGTTAAGATAAGCAAAGACGCTGAAGATAACGAAGCACAATGGAGCTTGTTGAAACATTCCGTACTCGACCTATGCAAGGCGCTACTTACAGAATCCGAAAAACAACAAAAAGAAACTGGATGACAAGCGAAATTTTGAATATGACGGAACAACGGAGACAATATAAGAATCATAACACTGCAAAATACAAAGAGATCAATTGTGAGATTAGAAACAAACTCTTCCTGAAAATAATTCAGATTCGTATACACCCGAAGCTGAACATGGGTATAAATGAAACACAGTTCGGATTTCGAAAAGGCCTAGGAACACGCGAAGCTATTCTCTCGCTCGACGTATTGATACAGCGATGTCTGGATGTTAACCAGGATGTGTACATGTGTTTTAGTGACTACAACAAGACCTAAGTATAATAATGAATTTATATTATAATAATTATCAGAAGAAATTGGAATAAAGATAGGAATTCGACAGGGATGCGTGTTGTCGCCAATACTGTTCAATGCGTACTCTGAAGAAATTATCAAAAAAAGCTCTCGAAGATGAAGTCGCTGGTACTAGAATAAATGGAATACCGATTAATAACCTGAGATACGCAGATGACACCGTAACTATAGCGGAAAACATCCAAGATCTGCAAAGACTGATGAACAAAATTGATAAAAGTGGTAAAAAATATGGGCTGACACTTAACGCCAAGAAAAATAAAATTTATGAGGCTCTCAAAAACTATAGAAAACAACGAAGGCTTAGTAGTTAATGGTAACAACATCGAACAAGTTTAGAAATATTCATATTTGAGTACATAGATAAATAACACAAATAATTGTACCAAAAAAATCAAAATATGTATAGAGAATGCCCGTGCAAACTTCATAAGAATGAAAAAAGTCTTGTACGCCAGAGACTTGAGGGTTTTATAACTGGCGATGGAATTAGATAAAGATAATGTAATACTTTTGATACGAGAGTACGAAAAACAAAGACTCCTTTGAGATCCCAATTGTAACTGGCATTTAATTAGCAGAAGAAGAATGACGCTTTTTCTTACTGTTATTATTATTTCAGGCATTGTAAAAATAAACGGCGTCACCAACATTTATACATTGGCCGAGGGCCCGAATATGTGACCTCTGTCTGTGCGTCGAAATGCGAGAGCAGCGCAGCATTCACATTAAAAAACGATACGGCGCAAATTTCTCTGATGTTCCTGAAAAACCGGAAGCAATCGGATCGTGCGCGTTAGTTGTTAGAACTAGATTTGGGACAAAATTTTAATATGGAAAAATAATAGTCGTTAGTTGTCAAATCAAGTTTTTACCAAATTTTTTAAATAAACATAACGTTAGTCCTGTAACTAAGAAACAGAATATTGAATCGAATTTTTATCTTAAAGTTTATTCTAACAACCACTATAAAATTTTTAAGGTATAAAGTGTGAAATAACCAAAAAATGTTTTAAATGATAAAGCACGCACTTGAAAATGTTCGCGATCGTACTCAAGAATGACTGCAAAACAGAGTTGTCAGAAGAAACTTAATTAATACACTAAATATTTTATGGTAAGGGATTATAAGTAGATAGTAAAGTTAAAAGTATGAATGTATCACTTATGAAATGAAAAACATTAAGAAAGCTTTAAAACAAATTGTCGATGCTCGCTGTCGAGGGGGGAGAAAACGGGATTTAGAACTCGCTTACCCCCTACACGACCGTGTAGATCTTGAATACTGCCATTTTTCGGTTCAGTTGTCAAGTAAAAGTGCAAAACTAAAAGTTTTATGAAAAGATTAGATGGTAAACTTCGATGCTTATTTGTAAAATCATTTAATCGTATTAATAATGAACTAAAAGATGAGCGAAGTATATCTAAAACACCAATAGTTTTAAAGATACCGATGATTTGCCATACCATTAAACCTAACGTAATCATGAAGTACATATATTGTCTATTCAGAAATATACACAATAAAATTATGTTTGTCAATAATATTAAAATAAGTCTTTTTAATATTTATTCTTCTAAAAAAAATATGACGAAGAAATATGCACCATAGGTAACAGATAATATTGGTCTTTTAATGCCTTAAAGAAACAATGCCTATTCAAAATGGCACAAAACAAAAAATCAAATTCATTATAATTATTATAAATCTCGTAGAAACTATACCACTTTAGTATGTAGTAAGGTGTTTAATGCCAATGAAGTTAATAACGTCTGGAGATGTAATTATTAAAAAAAAATACTGGTATTCTTACTTCCTCCGATGCTGATGAAATAAATGGCTTTTTATCAATGCCAATTAGTAAACTTAATCTAAATCTTGATCAGATTAATTGAAATGAAAAAACAAAAACTCTGAAAAGAAAAAACGGTTATTTACATATAGTTAATGAAGACTTGAAAAAATATTGTATTCCATAAAAACCAATACCATGGGGGAAGATGGGTAAATATTAAACTTTTACTATTGGCTACTCCATCTGTAATACTGATGTAAAAATGCAAAATATTTCATTTAAATTAAAATTATTATTTGGTTTTCTAAATTATTTTTTTAGGTGGGACACAAATGTAAAAATATGGTCTACATCTCTTGATGTAGATGATTCTGGTGAGCCAAGTAGTAAAAAGTTAAAAGGTGGGACAAGAAGCACTACTACGAGAACACCGTTACACACTTTGCAAGGACACAAAGAAAGCATATCTTCTACAAATTGGGTCGACAATCATACTGTTTGTACAGCTTCTATGGATCATACAATTAAATTTTGGGATTGCGAGGTAACACAAAAGTGCAATTTATTTTTTTGGTATAGTTTCATAACAGAAATGGTAATGGTAATAGTTAAGTTGTATCTGTGAGCTGTTACATCTTTTGTATCACAATATTTCAAAAACCATTAAATGATTCTGTCGAAAGATGTTTGGACTTTTGTAAATATGATTTAAAAATTATATTATTATATAGTAAATCATATTTTAGTATAATTTAGAATCTTTTTTGGAACATCGTCTATATTAATATCTGTAAAATATGTACATGTGTACACACTTTCTAGCCTTACATCTATTATATAATGTTTTTTTTTTTAATTTGCTTAAAAATGACAAATTTGTTATTCTTATTTTCCTAAGTTATGAAATTTATTGTATTTTAAGGCTTTTTAAGGAAGTATCGATGAATCATCTTTTATTTTTCTTTCAACGAAACTTTCTTAAATATGAAATTCGCGACTACAGCCTTGGCTACGTCATAAAATGACGCGATTGGTCGCGTTTACCGTAGAATGCAATGTAAAAATTAAAATATTTACGTTTTGAAACATAGGTAGATGCAGCTATATACTGCTCAAATCTCTTCTTAAAGTGATTGCTTTAGGGTAATTATTTTATAGTTACTTAAAATAAGTATATAAGATGAACAGCAAAAAAAATAAACATTTTAATAAAGTATACATACATATTGTTACTAAAATGTACAAGAAAAAGTATTATTTTTTTTCCAGGATCCATTTTACTTATAAGCATCTAATGTAGTTATAAAATTGCATGTATAGGGTTTTCATTTATATTTAGACCTCCATCTACGATAAAAATTAAAGAGAAAGAAAAACCTTAACAGTCAGATTCATTCAGAGTGTAAAACTTAGGCCCGATCCAGTTGCCATGAAAGTTAAAATTCTTTGATATCTAGTTGACTTGTTTTTCGCACTGGTGTATTTCCCATTGTAAATATCACTAAAAAACGTTTTTGTCAGAAATTGTAATATAAAAGTCAACAATAAAAACTTCAGAACAGGCAAGACAAAAATGAAATATTCTTTTAATTTCAAAAGAATATTTCATTTTTGTCAGTTTAATCATAATTACAAATTTATTTTCTGTGCTTGTACTGTTCAGAATCATAATTTTAGTTAACTTACTAGTACTCTTGTCAATTTAAACCCACAGTTGTCAAATTAAACCAGTTTTAAAGGGTCTAGGGCCCCTAGATCACAAAAAACATAGTTTCTAATTTCCGTCGGTCTGTTTTTTGTCTGTTGGCACGAGAACTCTCGAGGGAAACGAGATATAGATTTTAAATTTGGTCCACTTATGATACTTGAAATCGGAAGGCAACCTATGACTTTCAAGCGATAATATGGCTTTAGGAGAAGGGTGGGGATTCAATAAAGTTTCTAGCGTTTCAATAGTGTGTAGAATTTGTCATAATCTAATGAGATAATGAGCAAATTTTAAGCATAATTTTTAGAGAGAAAAGTTCTAAATATATCTTAAGTTGTAATGTTTGGATGAGGTTAATCTTTATTGTGTGACAGTAAATTCAGTGTTTACTTTAGAACTGCCCGTTTGCAAAGGAAGTATTGGGGTACTTTTCAGTATTTAATATCCCGATTGTCTTTTAGTCATTTTCTAATAAGATGCCAATGGTTTGCTAACATTTTTCAAATGTTTGCATTTATAGTCATTTTTTTAGTTTTCAGTGTAATTAGGGCCCTAAATATAAGTGAAAATCGCGTATAGGGTTATCAGTTATAAATAAGCTACCCCCTAAATTTTCTACAAGTATTACAGACGCTAATTTATGCAATAGTTGTAGCTTATTAAAAGAATTTTTTCTAACTAATTTCTATGTATATCTTACAATCAACGCTAAATTTTCGGTGTGATATAGCTTATTCCTAAATTTAATGTTCACCTTTTGGTGCATTTACTGTTTTTAATTGTTCATTTTTCTTTCTTTACCAACATTTACAATTTCCGATTTAAGGAGAGATGTTTTCTGACTTCCAGTAACTTCCGATCAAAAGTTACGCTTGGTAAATATGAACTGACTTTTAGATAGGGTAAAAACTAAGATGGAAGTATGGCTTTCACCGTTTATACTTCTCTTGCTAGAGGGAAGTTTTGTATTTGTAAAAAAAAATCACACATCTTTGTTTCTTCAAGTTTGTAAGACCCTCTAGATTCTTTCCATCAGTCCGTCGGTTAGGACAGCGAGATACCTCTCCAAGGAAGCGCGATATCGATTTCAAATTTAATACACATATAATACTTGGAAAATTTTTAAGCACTATAGCTTCAAAGGAAGGGGATGAGATTTTTTATTGGGTTTTTTGATGGAGATAATAAATTCATCGTAGTTAAAATATACGGAGTTAAAGTCTGGGTAAGGGGGGTTAGAGAGGTTGTTTCGTACTGAACGTATTATAAGTCCTGTTTATAGTAAAACGGTGGGAAAGACAGTTTGAGAAGTTGTTCTATATATGTAGTAGTATATTAGTATCTAAAAGCTATAGGTAGGTTGTCCATATACTGAGTGAACTATAAGCTCTGGAGCAGATCCTAATAAATATACAGTATATAAATTACTCACAGTGGAGATTAAAATATAAAACTTAATACATAACAGTTGTCAAGTTGAAAATCAGGAAAAAAATAATAAATACACCTCAATTATAAATTTAAAGAGAGAGAACTGTATTAGTTATCTGTTTGTAGTTCTCCCGAACCTAGATTGTAGCTCTAAAAGAGAATATATGCGTTTTTAAAATGACTCTGATATTCCTATGGAAAGTGTTAAACAATTTAGGCTCTACATAACTTATGTGCCGATATGACAGACATTTGCTATCGATCTTGTAAAAATAACTTGCGCAACTCATATATTCAAAAATTTGTTTACATATATCTTAAAATATTAGAGAGATTTTGAAAGCTTATTTTTCACATGCTTTGTCCTTATCGTTATCTCCAGCTTGCGCAGTGGTAACGCGAAGGAATTGCAAGGTTGAGTTAGTATTCATCTAGAGGATTTTTTTTTCATTCATTTCATGGTTAAGCATATCGGTTATTAGTATTTGATAGGTCAACAGGTCTCTAAATTGAAGTTGTATCTAGCAAGTTTCTATCACTTGCTTCAATATTTTCAAGGTAATACGAATGCGCAATAAATAAAATTTCATTTGAAATTAGCACTATACACACTGTAATGCCAGTGTGTCAAAGATTACAAAATCCGAACATAATCTGAATACTAATTAACTATTGTCAGTGATATTTGCAATAAAAGATTATCATTTCAATTTGTTACTTTTACGTATGCTTCAAATAACGATAACAGCGGAGTCCTTATATTTAATTTTTTCCCTTAACTAATGCGCAAGCTCCAATCGATGGGCGTATGCTTCAAATAAAGATAAAAGACAATGATCTACCAAAATAAGTGTTGCAAAATCGTTCTGTTGCTAACATACCGTTGTCTCAAAGTTAACAAATTACTTTCTTTAAATAGGTTTTCTGTAGACTATCTTTTATTTTTGTTCATAAGTATTTTAATTATATACTTTTGAGTAACAAACAACGAACGAAGGATCTCACTTGCACTTCCCGACACACTTACACCGTAACTCAAAACTGCTCCTACCATTGCTCGGTAAGAGTTATAGAAAGAAATTCTTTGAGTTGGTCAATTTATAAATTGTTTTTGATTGGTCAATAAAAACACTCTTGTCCTTTGATGATACACTTTGTTCCCAAGTACAGTTAATAAATATACCCAATTAGACATGAAAATTCATGTACTCTTAATTAAGGGCACATGAGATTGCCTTTTTTGTTCATTGAAAAGGCTAAGTAACGACATAATTTCATATATATATATATATATATATATATATATATATATATATATATATATATATATATATATATATATTATATATATATATATATATATATATATATATATATATATATATATATATATATATTATATATATATATATATATATATATATATATATATATATATTATATATATATATATATATATATATATATATATATATATTATATATATATATATATATATATATATATATATATATATATATATATATATATATATATATATATATATATATATATATATATATATATAATATAATATATATAATATATATATATATATAAATATATATATATATATATATATATATATATATATATATATATATATATATATATATATATACTATATTATATATATATATATATATATATATATATATATATATATATATATATATATATATATATAATATAATATATATATATATATATAATATATATATATATATATATATATATATATATATATATATATATATATATATATATATATTGTAATGTATGAAAAGGTGTTCTCAGTTTGAGGCATCTTTTTTTGTACCCTGTGAGAAGTTTGTTTGTCACACGCTTGAGCGCAATTTGTAACTTTTGAAAAACTTGCCTGCACGTTGTGGTGTCATTTTGTAGCCTATGAAAAAGTGTTTAATTGCGCCCCACGTACACTGCGTCATTTTGTACCGTTTGAATATTAGACGCCCCAAGCTTGAGCACAATTTTCTTGCAGCCCCGCTTTAATTTCTGATAATGAATTGAGTGAAACCTGATTTTAAAAGAACTAAAGAAATTAAAAAGAAACACTAGCTCAGTTTTCCTTGGTAGAGAGATATGGGTAAGAGATAATTGTCTTACGTCTTTTTGGATTTATTTTCTATTTTTTTAAAAAGCTTCAGTTGTACAAAATTTTGGGCACCATCCATTTTAAAATAGAAAGGATCTAACTTCAGCTAAAAAAAAAATGGAAAAATGCTGAAGGGTTTTATGGGTATTACTAAAAAGAATTAGTCTAGTACAACTTATCCTGAAAAGAAAAATAAGTATTCAGTGAGACACTAGCTTTAATCAACTAAAAGAAAATTTATTCATGTTTTAAAATGAAAAGTTCTAACCTTTACAGTTTTACCTAACAAATTCTAGCCTAACTAGTAGTTGTTACATTAAAATTTTAGACTATTATAACCCCCGAAGACGAGAAATCGTGCTTTACACTTCACTTTTTAGTCTGTTTTTACATTGCAGTTAAGGCACTACTCTCGAATAAGTCTATTGAAGGGAGTTTTGTTGACTTACTGTTTTTTATTCCTGCTGTGATCGACTACGCCGATTTCACACTTTTTTTTAACAAACACTTAGAAAGCCCACTACGGCTTTTATTGAAGAAACTGGTACTTTTACTTAGCGGCTCTGGTGAAAATTAGCCTACTTCGGCTAGATGGAAAATAGCCTCTCAGTTAGACGGTACTGCCTGGCTGCGGCTAGATGGAGAACAGCCCGGGAGCGGCTTGATGGTACTGCCTGGTTGCGGCTAGATGGAAAACAACCTCGATTCAAGCTCTGCGGAGCCTTAAATAATCGTGCGACTTTTGCCTGTAATATCACGACGCTCCAATCAAAACTGCGGATCAAACATTTCACCAATCGCGGCCGTAGCGAGAGGTTCGGTCAGGAACCCGCACAACACAATATATACCGAACGTCTTGGAATCTCTGTTTAATATACCGTTCGATACAAAAATGAAAATAAGTACAACTTGAAATGGAAAAATCAGTAACATTACATGGTCTTAAAATCTAGGAAAAAATGAATGTTACATTTACCCCCTTCCAAAAAGAAATAGACTACACTAGTCTATTAAACTTAGGCTACTTATGAAAAGGTACAAAGTGGTACACTATCACTTAATACTACGGTCAGAACTTAAAACAAAATTACAAACTTCGGACCTTACTACTAGACTTAATCCAATTAAGCACTAATGTTAAGTACAATGAAAACCAAAAGAAAATCTTTGCATGTACACAAAAATCTTATAACTAGACTTAACTTAATTAAGCACTAAGGTTGAGTACATCAAAAAGTAAATAAAAATCCTTGCATGAACATAGGAAATACCTTTCCAAAATAACAATCGCGGTCTTCTTATATAAAAGAATCAGCTCTGTTAGTGTTACCAAAAACAAAAAATATAACTTTGTCTAGACTCTTGTCTAAATCAAAAAAAGTGAACTGAAATAAAATATGAAACACCCCCCTTAAAATATTTTAAGGATTGTCTGAAAATTTTCTATTTCAGCAAAAGAAATTTATAAAAATTCTTAAATAAAGAAAAAAATAAAAAAAAAAAATGATTCTAGTGCAAACACTTACACTAAAAAGAAAAAGTCTTGTCAGACCATTTAGCACAAGGCCAAAAAAAATATCTGGATAAATATCCAGGCAAACGCTCGGGAAAAATCGCTATCAATGCTCTAGCTCATCGCTAAGAGAACATTCCAAATCTAGTATCTCTACTAGTCGCACTCGGAAAATAATCGCACTCTACATCGCAATGTCGACGTCCTAAGACATCTAGACATGCTAAAATCGCTAGGGGAAAACGCTCTGGTTGATCGCCAGATAATCGCACTCTATAACGCAATGTCGACGTCCTAAGACATCCAGACATGCTAAAGTCGCCAGGGGGAAAACGCTCTGGTTGATCGCCAGAAAACACGTCGGCTTATCGCCAACCAAACACTCTGGTATATCGCCAGAAAAAAGCCTCGGCTCCTCGCCAAGAAAACACTCTGGTATATCGCCAGAAAAAACCTCGGCTCCTCGCCAAGAAAACACTCTGGTATATCGCCAGAAAAAAACCTCGGCTCCTCCGCCAAGAAAAACATTCTGGTACATCGCCAGAAAAAAAGCCTCGGCTCCTCGCCAAGAAAACACTCTGTAAGTAGTCCTCGACTACACAAAGTCTGCGTTCTAAAAGAACAATCTCGCCATTAACATAGTGAGCAGCTATAAAAGCTAACAATACCACTATAGGCACAGTGAATAGCTATAAAAGCTAAAAATTCACTCTAAACACAGTGAATAGCTATAAAAGCTAAAATTCACCAAACTGAATGATCCTGCTTCAAAAAGCAACGTTTACTAAGAACGGAATGATTAGTCTGCGCACAACTAACATTCAAGGAAACATCCCAACATAACTATATGAGACAGCAAGTCTCGAAATAGGGACCTCCCTAAAGTCATAATCCTATAATGGGAGTCCATAAGCAAAACGACTCAAAATCTCGCATTTTGAGCACATGCCCTCAGGCAACCAACATACACTGAAATATATACAGAAATATATACAGAAATATATACAGAAATACATACAGGAGTTCAAATCCCCCCAAACTCTTGGTTATGATTACTCCATACTGAGCTTGGTGAAAGCTCTTAGCAAAAGCTAATCAAATCTTCGGCACATCGCACCAAAGTGACAAATCTGCCTAGAAACATGAGCCGGAAAAAACGCCCTCCATCATTCTTCAGGGAGGCTACCACAGAGATATAAAATTTAACCAGCATTGCGCTTCTCCAAGTTGCATGAAGAACCCTCGTGTACTGGTCTCGCCTAGAACAACAACGAAAAACATTCAATCCATCCCGCATAACAGGAGACAAACACCTCACCACGATAATACTCGAAAAGTGGAGACAATAAAATACAGAATTGGTGACCCTGGTGTCCACCAACAAAAGGGAGTAGATTATAGCATCCACTAAAACTGAAACGGTGTCTACCACACCACCATAAGTCAAAAAAATTTAATCAATAGGGTGTTCCGAAAACACACACTACTGCCAACAGCCTGTCACCACTAATAGGCTAATTGGAGCTGAGGTCGACTACAGTAGTTAGGCTCTCCTTTGGTTCAAATAGAAATAACCATTGGGTAACAAAACCCCTAAAGGTCCCAAAGGTCAAACGTTCACCCCCCCCATAGACTACCCTTCCAATCAGTCTGTTCCTCAGGAAGACTAACTCCCTGCCAAACGTCGTAAATCCTCGTAACGGCATCTGTTAGCACCCGGTGCATCACAGCCTGTATAAAAACAGATAACTCATGGGATACAACCTAAAGGTTTACAAGGTTGACTTAACCAAGCTTCTAACTAAAATTTTTAAAAAAAAACGAAAAATGAGCTTAAAAAGCTAATGAAGTAAAAATTTCTCAATTTTTCGGTGGCAACGCAACAAAACTTTTGAAGACGACAAGAGCTTTTCCAGCTTAATCAGAAACAAGAAGAAAACATCGTTGACCAGCTAATGAATATTCGATCATGGTGTTAATCGTCTTCCTAGACAATAGCCTCTAGAAGAAACTGCTACAGGTATCAGGCATAACCGTTTTCTGTCAGCCCAAACTTCTAGATTACCTCTTGGAAATCTAAAAAATCCGGTTAGGAATCTTCCTTCACTGCGCTTAGCCTCCCTTGACAAGTGTTCTCATCTCGGTATCAGATTTTGATCATTTTCTTTGTGAAACGACTGTCTTACTCTGCTCTCATCTCTGTAAATGATCAGCCTTTAGTTCTCCTGCAGGACTTCAATTTCCTATCAATCGATAGTATACCGAAAAAACTCAATCAGACGCCTATGAGTCTGTATGCAAAAAATTTTAAAAAATTAGTGACTCAAAGGTAACGTTTAAACGGCTCTGAAAAAAATAGAAAATACCCCTCAGTTTGTCAATTCAGAAGAAGATCTAAATCAAAATAATCCAAGTCTTAGACTTACTGGATAAACCAAAATCAATTTACTCTTAATTGCACCTCACATATACCACTAAGGTAATTAAAAATACACCCACTCGGGTAACAAACTTTGAAATTGCTCTTAAAATTTTGACTCTACATCACACTACACGAGCTACATCTTGCGCTTGTCCTAACTCAAGATCACCTTGGATTGCTCTAATCAAAATTTCGCTTCCAAGTGTCTCAGAACTGGATATTATTTGGGGTCATAAGCAAATCAAATCCCGCGACCACCGACATACCAGTTCTTATGATATATCCTGAGGTGTGACTCTTTCGCAAGCTCGCAACAACTGAGTCGATGCTAAAACATCAACACAATCAACCTAAGTTGGATATGATCAGTACCCAAAACCTTAGCATTAAACAACAAAAGTAAGCTATTCTCTGCTCAACTTTTATACACAGTCAAAAAAACGAGGTCGTCACCTCTACAGAAGCGAGAACATCAAAAAAAAATAAATTTAAAGCAATTAAGATAATGTAAATATAAATTATTCTTCTTCTGACAAACTTTCACTAGGGCTAGTGGTCCGTTGAATGGTTTTAAGTCTTTAATATGCCATCGTCCTATTTTAGTCCCATCTAAATTAACTAAGCCATAAACTAATCTGAAATTTTTCTCTTATCACGCAATGCAGCATATTTAGGTACCAACTTAGATGTGAATTTATCTGCTGCACTGGAAAGAATTTTATTTTTTCGCCAAACGATCACTATATAAAGCCCCCCCCCAAAAATCCCTTTTCCTAAGGGATGTAAGACTTACTGTTCCGTTCAATAAGCCTTATGTATCCTACTACGCACGTCGGTGAAATATCTTTTAAACCCTTTAAATTTTCGGCGTACCACCCCTGTTACCGGAATTATTTCGCTGTCAACATTGACATCCAATCTAAGTTTTTATAATAACGAATCCAGATAGAGGTATCTGTCTGCCGTAAACTAAGAAAGACGGGTGTAAAACCCGGTTACTTCGTGTTTTGAATCTTTGAAACTTCCTTAATCCCGAAGTATCACGTGAATCAAACGAATTTTATTTGAACGAAATAATTATTGTAGAGGGCAACACGAGTTTGAAAACGTATGTTAAAAACTTATATGTCTCACTTAAGCTCTTAAGAACTCAGAGTAAACGAGATAAGTACGTTATCGCATATCGGAAAGCGATGAAAACTCCGTGGATTAGAAAAATACTCGTTTTCTAAAATTTTCAAAAAGCATTCGGCTTAGAGGCTTTTCAAAGGAAATAACACGGTATACTTTGTTAACCAGCAAGAAATTACGAAAAGTCATCTATTTCCCTTTTCTTTGAACGTGGGAATGGGCCTACTAGATCGGCTGCTATGACTTGGAAAGGGTAATATAACCGTTTTCTCTTTTCCCATCAGTCCCATAGGTAGTGCATTTGGAGATTTCTGCGCTCCACATACTTCACAGTCTCACAAACTTTAAGATACAAAAACGCATTTTTGGCCAAATTAATTAAATGTATGTTGTCTCAGCCTAATCGCCCAACGTGCTAGTTTGCCACTAGGGTTTTTAATAGAATTAAGCCACAATAAACTATAATGATCTGTTGATGACCGTTGTGAAAGGAACACCTTCTATGTAAGGTCTAAACTTTTCGAATGTTTTAAAGAGTACTGCTAAACATTCTTTTTCAACAACCGAAATAGTTACGTTCAGCCTTTGATAAAGTTCTACTGGCATACGCTATCACTCTTTCCTCACCATTGATTTTTCTGTGTTAGGACGCCCCCTAAACCGGTATTAGAAGCATCACTAGAATATATAAAACTGTTGGGGAAAATTGGTTGGGATAAAATTGGAAGCTGAAACCAATAGCTCTTTAATCTTTATAAAAGATTCTTCTGCTGCCTTAGTTTTCCCCCCCCCCACCCAATCTATCGGCTTGTCCTTTTTTTCGTCCTTTCAAAAGATCATTAATAGGCGACAACAAGGTAGCAAAAATTCTCGCGATAAAACGTCTGTACCATGAACACATTCCTACGAAGCGCTTAACTTCTGTAGTCATTAGTTTTATGGTCTCGCATATTAACCATGCTTGCTACTTTATCCGGATCGGTAGCAAGGAATTTGAGCCTACAATATAGTCCCTAAAAACTTTAGAGAAGTTTTGAAAAAAAATCACATTTGCTCAAATTTATCGTCAGTCCGGCCTCTTTCAATTTATTTTTTACTTCTTTAAGTAAGCGTTCTATATGCGATTCGAAGTCTTTTCCGATGTTACTAAAATATCATCGAGATAGGTAAAATATGTGCTCATATTTCGGACCAAATATAGCGTGCCACTAAACGTTGCTGAGTTTTGAGCTGCGTTCTTTAGACCAAACGGCATGGTGACGAACTGAAATAGACCTCGGCCTACTACTGCAAAAGCGGTCTTTTCCTTAGAGGATTTGTCCAAAGGAATTTGCCAGAAAGCCTTTCTAAGGTCTAACGAAGATACATACTTTAGCATTCCTGAGTGATGTCAAAATTCTGTCGATGTTCGGTAATGGGGATAGTTATCAAATTTGCTGACCTCGTTGAGCTTTCTACCGTCAAAGCATAGACGATATCTCACTCCGAGTTTCAACAATTTCGTCTAAACTCCCTTACAAAATACTGTCGATGTTCGTAATGGATAGTATCAATTTGCTGAACCTCGTTGAGCTTTTCTTCCGTCAAAGCATAGACGATTTCTCTCCGAGTTTCAACATTTCGTCTAACTCCTTATTCAATACTTTTGACATTGTTCGGAGACATGGCGAATGGGCCCTTTTGTCTTTACAGGATTTGGTCCCATCAGCCGTATCTATAGACATGGTGATTTTATTCGTTCGGCCTAACCTAATCTTTACTTAACTTATTTCTTTGAAAGAGCTTATTACTTTTCTGCTTCAAGCGTT
>JAHKBH010002265.1:0-15000 GCA_019049505.1 Pachyrhynchus sulphureomaculatus
TTGCGTTTTATATATATTATAGATTATAGATATTCTCTGCTACATAATATTGTTCCATATTTAATGGTTTAGGCTGTGTATTGCAAACGAACGCGCTAGCGGCAAACTTTTTTCCGACTTCATTCACTATTTTATGTCACTGCTCATTCCTTATGCTACCTATCGTAATAAAATATAGCCTATAACCTGGCCAGAGAACATATGTATGTTTTCAAAAAAAAAAGTACGTAAATCGGATAAGTGGTTCTCCAGTGATAAGCGCACTAACGGACAGACAGACAGACAGAGAGAGGTTGTATTTTATATATATTATAGATATAGATATATATATATATATATATATATATATATATATATATATATGGCGTTGGTAAAGCAACCAAGGGCGAATCGAAAGATCCGCACTTTGAAAGTTCCCAAAAGTGTTCTCTAAATTTGCTAGACCATCTCAAGACGCGTTTCGCCGTATCACGACTCATCAGTTGGGCTAGGTTCAGCAAATACAAAAAAAACACCATTTCATACCTTAACCGGGTACTAACGGAAAACCATGACAAAACAGATGCTTATACTGCACTCTATCGGTGACTTATTTAAAGTCTTTCCGAACAAAGCAGCCAGACCACAACTAACACTTAATTGCAGAAGCGGTTTTCCGTTAGTACCTGGATAAAGTGGATAAAGTCTGAAATGGTATTCTTTAAATTTGCTGAACCTAGCCCAACTGATGAGCCGTGATACGGCGAAACGCATCTTGGGATGGTCTAGCAAATGCAGAGAACACTTTTAGGAACTTTCAAAGTGCGGATCTTTCGATTCGCCTTTGGTTGCTTCACCAACGCTATCTATGCTTTCGAGCGGAAAGCTCGAGAAGGTGCGCTTCTGCAGTTAAGTGTCAGCTGTGGTCTGGCCGCTTTGTACGGAAAGACTTTAAATAAGTCACCGACAGAGTGCAGTATAAGCATCTATTTAGTTATAAATATATACATATATATATATATATATATATATATATATATATATATATATATATATATATATATATATACACGCATATATATATATATATATATATATATACACATATATATATATATATATATATATATATATATATATATATATATATATATATATGTATATATATATATATATATTATATATATATATATATATATATATATATATATATATATATATATATATATATATATATATATATATATATATATATATATATATATATATATATATATATATATATATATATATATATATATATACATATATATATATATATATATATATATATATATATATATATATATATATATATATATATGTATATTATATATATATATATATATATATATATATATATATATATAATTTATTTCACCTCCCCGCCCGAGTAGGGATTTTACCCTTTTCCATATCTTGAGGATGTCGGCGGTGATGTCGTAATCGGAATACCCGTCAACGTTGTCCAAGTACAGAAACATACATTTTTGTATTTCACGGCACCTCTTAGACAACGCGGTAGTGCTGCCACGAACGTCGCATTTCTGCAAACAACCGCTACCTGTGTACGTAGCCAGGCCATATATCCTTAAATAAAAGTATTCCGACCTGCCGGGATTGGAACCCGAGACTTTCTACACCGCAAGCAAGTACTAAGCCACGGAGCTACAGGCTGCCACAATGTAGGTGTGTTTGATTTGTCTGCTGTTTGGTTTGTTTGTTTATTTTGTTTGGTTTCTTTGTTGGGTTTGGTTTGTTTGTTTTGTTCATTTATTTGGTTTGCTTCGTTTGTTTGTTGGGGTCGTTTGGGCCGTTAGGGTCATTTAGGTCGGTCGGTCATAATAACACAGGGCAACAAAAAAATATTTTTGTTTTGGTGCCTGGGATTTTAGAGCTGATTTTAACTATATTTGGGACGCTAAATCTATACATGCAATCCGTTTTTCTCTATCAGCTCTACTTTTTTAGATACATCAACTTATCTACCAATGTGGTTTTTATTCAGTATATTCATTTATGAGAGTTCTAAAAATTATTATATATTCATTAATGTAGGTACAATGGTTTTATTGTCAGTCTGTAATTGAGTGAATTCCAGGTAAATCTATAAATAGTGGAACCATTGCCTATCTGGTACCTGAACTGACCCTTTTAATCACCTAACTCGGGTAAGTCTCGTCAGTTTGTGCGTTCTTACTAATGAGAGTAGATCGAATTCGGCGTGTTATTTTATGTTAAGAAAAGAGTGTTTTTGTGTTATTGAACAGAATTAAAATGAGTTCAGGTTCCAGTTCAAGAAGAAGTTGTGTAAATCAACCTGATGTGTTTTGCTATATATGCGGAGAATACATGTTTCAACAAAACAAACAAACTATTACTGACTTTGTAAAGCGAGCGTATCTTGGATACTTTGGAGTTAAGCTTGGTGATCAGGACAATACGTGGGCCCCGCATCTCGTATGTAAAACTTGTACAGAGCATTTACGGCAGTGGACTACCGGGAAAAGAAAATGTCTAAAATTCGGCGTACCAATGGTTTGGAGAGAACCAAAAAACCACTTCAATGATTGTTATTTCTGTTTAGTAAATACTAATGGAATCAATCGAAATAACCGCAGTAAGTGGAGTTATCCCAATTTAGACTCGGCAATACGCCCTATCCCGCACTCAGATGAAATACCGATTCCAACATTTCATCAGCTACCACATATCTCTGATGACGAATATTTTCCCTCTGATCGCTCTTCTGATGCTAATAAAAGTTCTGATGCTAATGAAACTAACAGTGACTATGAGGGGACGTCATCAGTTCCTCAACGCTTCAATCAAAATGAATTAAATGATCTCACCAGGGATCTCAATTTATCGAAAAAAGCTTCTGAAGTACTGGCTTCTAGGTTGAACGACAAAAATTTACTGGAACAAGGAACCAAAATTACCTTTTACCGTACAAGAGAAAAAGATCTGCTACCATTCTTTTCTCAAGAAGACAATCTTGTATTTTGTCACGAAATTAGCAATCGTACTGTGGCTCTCCGCCTAAAGTGGATATTTACGAAATATAGGTTAAATAAATTATTGTAAAGTGTTGGAGGTGACATAGTGGGTGTTGCTGAATCAGCTTAGATAATAATTTGTGGTGGTAAGCAAACGTAACTCTATAAAATTGCATCCACGTGTGCATTTGCTGCTAATTTGAATTGCCTCTTTTTTGCATCCTCTTGTTGGGACGGAACAAGCTGCACGGATGGTGCCGATAGTGATTTTTTAGTAAATAGAATAAATCTGGATATATCAACTCTAAGGGAAGTAAAATAGTATAAGTTGGACATTAATTTTTTTGTTCTATTAATGGCTCCCGCTGCTAATGTGTGTTCTTGCTGCGGTCAGACTTCTGACGCTGTTTCAATGATAGGATGTTCGGTGTGCAAGAAGATTTTTTAAAAATACTTGTGTAAACATTACAACCAGTGAACTAAGAATGCTCAATAGCAATAAAGGATGTGATTGGTCTTGCAAAAAATGTCGGGAATATGGTACTGATATTAAAGATCTCAAAGCCCTTATACTCAAGTTACAGGATGATATACGCATCCTTAAAGAGGAAAATGTCGAATTTAAGAAGGGTAGCGAACCATCAAATGTAAACTTTGAGGAGATTATGGCCGAAGTATCAGAGCGCAACAAAAGGAAGAAAAACCTAATAATATTCTCCGTACCTGAGCAGAACCAGAACCTATCTGCTGAAGCTCGTTTTTAAAGGGGGATAGTCTGTTTGTGACCTCACTGCTGAATCATTTGACAGAGGATCATGACGTTTCGAACGTTAAACCTATGCGATTAGGTCACTATCAAGAAGGCAGAGTGCGACCCTTAAAAATAACCTTGAATAGTGAAGATTCTGTGTCTTTATTTATTAGACATGCGTCTAAACTTAAGGATTTGGCAAAATACAGAAATGTCCGAATATCGTACGACAGAACTCCACGGCAGCTGGAGCATTATAGGAGCTTGAGACAGAGTGTCGCTGAAGCTAGAGATAGGGGTGAAAATCTCCAAATCAAATATATCCGTGGCATACCAACCTTAGTACCTTTAAACAAGTAAATCCCGACAGAGAAGGTGTCTCATTTTCTTGTTACTATCAGAATGTACGGGGATTGAACTCAAAGATTGACAATTTGTATGTTGGAACAAGTGATAGTGAGTTTGACTTTATTGCATTTACAGAAACATGGATACAGAAAAACGTGCGGAGTTCGGAACTTTTTCGCGAAAATTACAGTGTATTTCGCAAAGATAGACAACTTTATGAAACCGGTAAAACTAGAGGTGGAGGCGTCTTGTTGGCTATCAGGAGTGACATCAGTAGTTACTCTCTTAACTCTTCCTATTTCGAAACGGCGTTCCCCAATATAGATTTGCTAATGTGTAAATGTATATTTCCACATGGTTTATCGTTAATTGTGGCAGTCATTTATATACCTCCATATGTCACTCCGCAGGAATATGAACTTTTCTTTGAATCGCTTGAACAGTGCGAATATTTGCAGAATAGGAGGGTAATCATTTTAGGAGACTTCAATGCCCCTCAATATGGAGCCCGTGACAATAATGATATCAAAGCGAGGGAGATTGGCACCTTCATGAACTTCTTCAATTTTGAGCAATATAACAATATTAGAAACACTGGCAATATTTTGGATTTAGTTTTTAGTAACTTTAAATGTTCAGTTGTGCATAACCTTGTTCCGATTATTCCTGAGGATGCCTACCATCCGGCACTAATTGTTGATCTTTTTAATCTAGGCAGTAATATACCCCAGAGTGTCCCTAATTGTTTAATAAGAGCATACAATTTTAAACGGGCCGATTTCTTGTCTTTATATGACTCTCTGCTGTCTACCGATTGGACCAATCTGGGTAAGTCTACCGACGTTAATATTGCAGTTACTGAGTTTTATAACAGACTCTATGAGCAACTAGATACTTATGTTCCACTTCGCAAAAATTTCAAGCGAAAATTTCCTGTTTGGTATACATCAGAAATAATTACGGATATTAAATATAAATCCCTAATGAGATCAAAATATAAAAAAACCGGTGATCAATGGTATAATATCGAATTTACAAATATTAGAAGATTGATTAAGGTTAAGTGCAAATCAGCTTTTGATAGGTACATACTTGGTGTCCAGGAAGAAATTAACAGTGATTCAGGAAGGTTTTGGTCCTTTATTAATCAGAAGAATCGAGAATCAAGGATTCCCGGAGCAATTCATTTGCGTGATGCTTGGTATGAAAAGCCGCAAGACATAGTAAATGTGTTCGCTTCTTATTTTGAAAGTGTATTCTTGCCTAACGAGAATGAAATCGATTTTGTTCCGGAGAGTGCTTATCAACTTTTCGGTAGTGTTGACATTTCATTAGCTTCTGTAACAGACAGTGAGATTCAACACGCTGCTAAAAAATTAAAGAATAAGCTGACCGCAGGACCTGATGGTATTCCATCTTTTATGGTTAAAGATTGTATGGGTGCACTTATGGTGCCTCTAAAATACATATATAATCTGGCGTTAAGGACGTTAACATTTCCGGGGAACTGGAAGCAAACGAGGGTGTGCCCCATTTTCAAGTCCGGCGAACGTAGCGAGGTAAACAATTATCGACCTATTTCTATTCTGAACAATTTTTCGAAGCTATTTGAGGTAATTCTGTATAATCGCATTTATACTCAGGTTAGAGGTATTCTGTCAACCCATCAACATGGATTTATTGATGGTAGATCCACTGTAACAAACTTGGGAGTGTATACAAACTTTACAGAGAACATATTAGACGCAGGAGGGCAGGTTGACGTAATATACACGGACTTTTCTAAAGCCTTTGATAGAATATCTCATTTTGTTTTGCTGCAGAAGCTTTGGCGTATGGGTTTTGGTATGGATGCGTGTAGTTTGTTTTCTTCATATTTGGGGGGCCGCTCTCAGTCAGTACACTATAATGGATATATTTCCGATTCCTATACCGCAACCTCGGGCGTGCCACAGGGATCCAATCTTGGTCCCCTACTATTTTTGCTATATATTAATGACCTTTGTGATACTCTGAATTGTGGCAGGCTGCTTTTCGCTGATGATCTCAAGCTGTATGCGTCCGTCTCATGTATTCAGGACTGTAAATTGCTTCAAACTGAGCTTTGCGTGCTTGAGGATTGGGTGTAAGCACAATAAATTAGACTTGAATATTTCTAAATGTAAAATTATGTCGGTGACGAGGAAAAACCATATAATAGCATATGAATATTCACTAGGAACGTCAACTCTCGAGCGCACCAATACTGTAAGGGACTTAGGAGTAGTATTCGATAACAAAATGAATTTTTTCTAATCACATTAATAACCTAACGCTGGAAGCCAATCGTCTATATGGTTTTATAGTGCGCAACTGTAGAAGCTTTAATAGTGAACGATCTTTAATACTGCTATATGAATCTTATGTGAGATCCAAACTGGAGTATGCCTATCTTATTTGGAGCCCATATTATTTATGCTACAAACTAATGCTAGAACGAGTTCAAAAAAGATTTCTAAAATATTTATCATATAAGGTAGATGGGTGTCTATCCAATGAGAGGAATAGAGTACTCTTTGTTATTGGAGAGATTTAATTTTCAATCACTTGAGGCTCGCAGAGAGTGTTCGTCTATAATTTTCTTGTATAGATTGTTGCACGGAGTCATCGACTGTCCTCAACTGCTATCGAAGGTGGCTATATTGGTGCCTAGAATTAATTCACGAAATGCTGCTACTTTTGTTTGTTCACGTGCTAGGACTAATCTCAGGTTAATTGAACCAATCAACGTTATGTGCAATAAATTTAACTTAATTAGTAATGAATGTGACATTTTTGCAGACACCGAAAATAAGATTAGGTCAATATGTTTAGATCATTTCACTTGATAGGACATTTATAAAGATTCTTTTAGAAGCTTGTTTTGCTTGCTGGATGTATGTAACTGATGTTTGTTTTATTTCACTTTTACTCTAATTTTTTTCTAATTTATTCATTTTTATTTCTTTTTTTGTTGTTACTTTAGTACCTTAGTTTTAAGAGAAAATTTCACTCATATTATTTCTTGTTTTCCCTGTAAATGGTTCTTACTGTTGGGAATAAAGCTATTATTATTATTATTATTATTATTATTAAATTAGGGGACTCATGAAAGAAATGGGACTTTCTGAATATATTCCAGATGATTGGCGCCTATTTATTGACAGTTCAAAGCGAAGTTTAAAATACGTCCTTCTACATAATGGGAATAAATATGGTTCAATACCACTAGCTCACTCAACGAAACTGAAAGAAGAATATAATACCATAGCTTTGGTCTTGCAGAAGATAAAGTATTACGAACATCAATGGATGATTTGTGTAGACTTAAAAATGGTAAACTTTCTTCTTGGGCAGCAAAGTGGTTACACGAAATATCCGTGTTTCTTGTGCCTCTGGGATAGTAGGGACAAAACACACCACTGGGTTAGAAAAGATTGGCCTCAGAGAGAAAACATGGACGTTGGGGAAAAGAATGTCATTAACGACGCTTTGGTTGAAAGAGAAAAAATCATACTTCCTCCGTTACATATAAAGTTGGGCTTAATGCAGCAATTTGTAAAGGCTCTTGATAAGAATGGGTCTTGTTTTGCATATATAGGGGTAAAAATGCATCAGTTGAGCACAGAAAAACTCAAAGCAGGGATATTTGAAGGCCCACAAATAAGACAATTAATTAAGGATCTTGCCTTCATAAATTCAATGAATCAAGTTGAACGAGAAGCTTGGACATCATTTGTTGCAGTTGTAGAAAATTTTCTAGGCAAACATAAAGCTCAAAACTATGTTGAAATGATTAACAAGATGCTTAATAGTTTCAAATCCTTAGGGTGCAATATGAGTATTAAAATACACTATTTACACAGCCACTTAGACCGTTTTCCAGAAAATTTAGGAGACATGAGTGAGGAACAAGGTGAAAGATTTCACCAAGATATTAAAGTTATGGAGGACCGCTACCAAGGAAGATGGGACATGCACATGATGGCAGATTACTGCTGGAGTTTAAAAAGGGACTGTTTAAAAAAACATTCAAGAATGTCGCGGAAAAGAAGCTTTCCAAGTGTTGAGTGACTATTTCATTTCTTCAATGTTTTTTTTTTGTTTGTAAGTACGACATAATATTGTATTTTGTATAACTAAAATAAAAATTTCGTATCTACTTTTGTTTACTACACTTACGGATTTGAGTTACAATAATGTAACTTATATTTCTCTAAAATTGTATATCTTAAAAATTTGAGCTCCTAGGTACAAATGAATACGTTATTTGAATTCAGGACATCAAATTGATATAGAATCAGCTCAAAAAACCTCGACACCAAAACAGCTGTTCCCCTGTGTAATCAAAGAAAACAAAACCATTTTAAAAAAGGTGTCTAAATTACACAAACGAGACTCATTATTATCTAAAAATGTATTTTATTTATATTTTCAAAAATTTTACAATAACAAAAAACTTATTTACAATAATGGAATAAAAAAAACATGACATAATATTTTTTTATTCTTTAATTTATGGGCAGTCTTATACAATAACATCACGACAGATCCCTCACTTTTTTTGTGACTAAGACCGGGTTTTCTAACTACCTTACTGTACTTATTTAGAGCAAGAATTCTATCTTTCAGTTAAGTGTCAGTTAACGCCCTAAGAAGTTAATAAATAATTTTAAAAAAATGTTTGTATGTGATTAGAGTTTACACGAATAACTGAGCAAAGGTAACATCTGTACCTCGAACTATACCAATTCTAAATTTTAACCGAAAGATAGAAAATCCACCACTAACAAACATTAAAGCACTTTTGACAAGAAGTAACTGTTTGACAGTTTTTATTTTCATACGAATAGGTTGGTTTGTTTTTTTTAGTATATTTTTAACATAACAACTATTCTTGAAAGGCTATTTTATACACTTGATCTATGTGACTAACAAAATGCACTTCGAGACCCTCAGTGATGAAAGCCGGAAGATCATTAAAATCTTTTTTGTTTTCTTCCGGAAGTATTATGCACTTCACGCCTGACCTTTTAGCCTAAAAAAAAAACGAACAATTTTTCATAAAAGAGATAGATAACATGTTTCCACTGGAAACACTGGAGACAGAGGACAGGTGAGAAACCGTAACTACCGATACCAGGTGTACAAGTATGAAATGCGGAGTTCAGACAACAAATGGTGCACCAACGCAATTTGTGCTATAATGATTTGACACTGCGCCATTTTGTTGTGTCATCAACAAGTGTCAGACGCGCACGAGTGATAAATTGGAAAAGTGTGTGCATAGTGTTGTGTTCAATATATCGAAATTTCTATCAAACAAAGAGTATTCGCGGACAGCATTAATTTTTTGGTTGCATTTGAAGAAAACTACAGTTGAATCATACCGCTTACTTCGAGAAGCTTATGGTGAACATGCTCCATCGCAAGATACGTGTGAACGATGGTTTCGGCATTTCAAAAGTGGTGACTTCGATGTTGCAGACAAGGAACGTGGAAAACCGCCAAAAAAATACGAAGATGTGGAATTGCAAGCATTGTTGGACGAAGATGGTTCGCAAACACAAAAACAACTGGTCGAGCAATTGGGCGTTAGTCAACAAGCTGTTTCCAATCGGCTACGAGAGATGGGAAAGATTCAGAAGATCGGTAGATGAGTTGAACGACAGGCAATGGAAAAACACGTGTGACATTTTGCTCGCTCGGTACAAAAGGAAGTCATTTTTGCATCGTATAGTTACAGGGGATGAAAAGTGGATTTATTTTGAGAATCTCAAGCGCAAAAAAATCATGGGTAGACCCAGGTGCACCATCCACATCGACCGCAAGACCGAATCGCTTTGGCAGAAAGACGATGCTCTGTGTTTAGTTGGACCAGAGAGGCGTGGTCTATTATCAGCTGTTAAAACCTGGGGAAACGGTTAATACTACCAACAACAGTTGGCCGATTTGAACCGTTCGCTGCTTGAAAAAAGGCCAGAATACCGAAAGAGGCAACACAAAGTCATTTTTCTTCATGACAATACTCCATCACATACGGCAAAACCAGTTCGCGACACGTTGGAAGCACTCAGCTGGGAAGTTTGCATCGATGGGCACGCACTTGCTGAGCAGCGCTTTGGTTCGTACGAAGATGTGAAAAAATGGCTCGATGAATGGTTCGCCGCGAAAGTGGAAGATTTTTACTGGCGTAGTATTCACAAATTGCCCGAAAGATGGAAAAAATGTATAACGAGCGATGGAGCATACTTTGAATAAAGCACTTTTTATCATTCTTCCGAATTTAGCATGTTTTTTTAGAAAAAAAATCCGCATTTCGTACTTGTACACCTGGTACTTACCGCTATCGTTTTTTCCTTGATTCCCCCAACGGGTAATATCTTCCCCATCAGAGATATCTCCCCTGTCATCGCGACGTCTTGCCTGATTGGTTTGTTTTTGGCCAATGACAGCATGGCTGTCACTATCGTACATCCGGCGCTTGGGCCGTCTTTAGGCGTGGCACCTTCCGGCACGTGAAGGTGAAGATGACTGAAATGATTAAAAAATGAGATATTACTTCAAAATCAACTTTCAAACAATTGACTGTATATGGGATTCGAACCCAGGACAACGGAGCTTTCTAGTACGATAAAATTTAAAAAACTATTAGTATAAATATTTTACCCACAATGAGATTCCAATTTAGGACCTCTGAGTTTTCCAGGGAGATTAAACGATGATATTCTCAAAAAATCATTAAACATATTTTATAAAACCGTCACCGTTGATAGAATTCGAAACTAAGACTCTGGAGTTTTCTAATGCGATATAAAACTTTTAAAAAGTCACAGTAAACTATTCATACAAAATATATTACCGACGCTGTGATTAGAATTCAGAACGTTTGGGTTTTCCAGTGCAACGCATGTCATCTATAATATATATAAAATGCAACGTCTCTCTGTCTGTCTGTCTGTCCGTTAGTGCGCCTATCACTGAAAAACCAGTTATCCGATTTACGTACTTTTTTTTTTAAAACATACATATGTTCTCTGGCCAGGTTATAGGCTATATTTTATTACGATAGGTAGCATAAGGAATGAGCAGTGACGTAAAATAGTGAATGATGTCGGAAATAAGTTTGCCGCTAGCGCGTGCCTTTGCAATACACAGCCTAAACCATTAAATATGGAACAATATTATGTAGCAAAGAATATCTGTAATGTATAATCTATAATATATATAAAATGCAATGTCTCTCTGTCTGTCTGTCTGTCCATTAGTGCGTTTATCACGCGGGAACCACTTATCCGATTTACCTGTCTTTTTTTAAATTCATGCATATGTTCTTTGGCCAGGTTATATAATAATAATAATAATCTATATCTATAATATATATAAAATGCAATGTTTGTCTGTCTGTCCATTAATGCGCTTATCCCTCGAGAACCACTTATTAAATTCATACATATGTTCTCTGACCAAGTTATAAGTATATATTTTATTACATCTATAATATATATAAAATGCAACGTATTCTGTCTGTCTGTCTGTCTGTCCATTAGTGCGCTTATCACTGGAGAACCACTTATCCGATTTTCGTACTTTTTTTTTTAAAACATACATATGTTCTCCGGCCAGGTTATACGCTATATTTTATTACCATAGGTAGCATAAGGAATGAGCAGTGACAATAATAGTAAATGAAGTCGGACAAAGTTTGCCGCTAGCGCGTTCTCTTGCAATACACAGTCCAAACCATTAAATATGGAACGATATTATGTAGCAGAGAATATCTATAATATATATAAAATGCAATGTCTCTCTGTCAGTCTGTCTGTCTGTCCGTCCGTTAGTGTGCTTATCACTGGAGAACTACTTATCCGATTTACGTGCTTTTTTTTTAACCATACGTATGTTCTCTGGAGAGGTTATAGAATATATTTTATTAGGTGACATAGGAATAAGCAGTGACGATAATAGTGAATTAAGTCGGCGAAAAGTTTGCCGCTAGCGCGTTCTCTTGCAATACACTCCCTAAAGCATTAAATATGGAACAATATCATGTAGCAAAGAATACAATATATATAAAATGCAACGTCTCTCTGTCTGTCTGTCTGTTAGTGCGCTTATCACTCGAGAACCACTTATCCGATTTACGTGTTTTTATAAATTTATACATATGTTCTATATAATTCGATATAAGCCTAGATAATGGGAGATAAGGTGAGATAATGGGAGATAAGGAGAGATAATGGGAGATAAGGAGAAATAATGGGAGATAAGTCGAGATAAGCCTCGATAATGGGAGATAAGGTCAGATAATGGGAGATAAGTATAAATAATGGGAGATAAGGAGAGATAATGGGAGATAAGCAGAGATAAGTCTAGATAATGGGAGTTATGGTGAGATAATGGGAGATAAGGAGAAATAATGGGAGATAAGGAGAAATAATGGGAGATGAGCAAAGATAAGCCTAGATAATGGAAATTATGTAGAGATAATGGGAAATAAGGAGAAATATTGGGAGATAAGGAGAAATAATGGGAGATATTTTATTACGTTGGGTAACACGAGGAATAAGCAGTGACGATAGTAGTGAATCAAGTCCACGCGAGCGGAGCCGCGGGCCAGGCTAGTTCTTAATAAACTATATTATAAAAAACTTTACAGTTGATAGAATTTGAACCCAGGACATCGGAATTTTCTAGTATTGTATTGAACTTTTAGAAAATGTGGTGTACGGTAGAATTTGAACTCAAGATTTCTGAGTTTTCCACTGCAGTTCATACCATTTATAAAAAATGACTGAATAATTGGTAAAAAACTCACAACTGATAAAATTCAAACCCAGAACCTCCAAATTTTCCAGTATTATATTAAACTTTTAAAAAATCACGGTAAATGTATAAATATTTTACCGACGGTGAGACTCGAACTCAGAACTTCGAAGTTTTCCAGCGCAGTGCACAACATCGTCAAAAAATCACTAAATATAAATATACTATATAAAAACTTCACCGTTGATAGAATTCGAACGTAAGACTCGAAGTTTTCTAGAATGGTATTAAACTTTTAAAAAATCATGGTAAACTTCGATTCGAACTCGGGATTTCTGGGTTTTCCAGTGCCGTGCGTGGCATTCTTAAAAAAAAAATATTGTATAAAGTGTAAGGAAACTTCACCGTCGATAGAATTCGAACCCAGGACCGTTACCTTTCCTAGTAGGACATTAAGCTTCTGAAATTGAAAATTGTAAAATATTACACTAGGCTGAACTGAAAATCAGCCCTTGGATTTCATAGAAACACATTACAATGTCGGAAAATAACAGGAAAAAAAAACTGTTCTTACCTATTATACAGAAACCTATTGTTCGGTTCCTGCTTTAACAGGAAATTCCTTGCCACTGTTAAGGCGATTTTGGCCGATTCTTTCATGACGTCACCGAGATGACCTGTTAATTCTAAGCTGCCTTCGGCCTCTTTGTCCGGAGACGGTTGTCTTCTTGTCGTTGTCTCGACGTACAAAGTTGAACCACCTATATAAAAATTTAAATTGATTCTATAGCCTGCAAGAAAGTTACGAAATCAAAAAGAAAAACATGCAATATCCACTAACCCATAGCTGTCCATGCTAATCCCATTACGACGCCCGGGGGAGTCGTGGGGTACATTCTGTCGTGTGTAAACATGGGTTTCCCGACGAAATCTTGCAAATTTTGCGCCCCGACGTGGATGAACTGCGTATCATCTTTGACCACTTTATAAGCGACTTTTCTAACAACCTGTGAAAAAAATATACTTCTGGCGTTTCAACTTATATCAAGTAATCCTCAGGGCATATCAAACTATATTATTTTCATGTAATCCCGCCAAAAAGAAAGCTATCAAAATATATTGTTTAAATAGCCCTGAAGATGATTTAACGTAAGCAAAAACGTACAAATATTATTTCTCTTGATACAAAATCTAAGCAAAACACACGTTATAAAATAAATGTAAAAATAACGACAGTTTTACGATCACTTTCCGCAGAATTACCTTCTCTATATGTTTCTGTAAATTCCTAACCCCACTTTCCCTACAATAACTCTTAATCAGTATATTTAACGAGTCGTCGTCTACTTTTATTTGGTCGTCTTTGAGGCCGCTATCTCTCATCGCCTGCGGCAACAGGTATTGTGTAGCTATTGCCAATTTTTCTTCGGCCACGTATCCGGACATGTCGATCATTTCCATACGATCTCTGGAAGTACAAAAAAGCGTTTTACAAAAACAATGTTTCAAATGATTCAGAAGTAACAAACAAAGTATTACCTCTTAGCAATAGAAATGCCATTACTAAGGACACCCAAATATACAAAGCGCATATGTTGCATATTTTGCATATTATATGCATTTTTCTAAATATTTGCATAAATGCTTTAAAAATAGCATTTATGTGCATATTTGAAGGAATTTATAATAATGTAGGTCTTTGGCAGGCGTTTTCATTCATTTTTCGGAATAAGGGTCAATGTTTAGGCCGCCGCCGCCGCGCCGGTGGTTTTCCCCAAATAAATTTTATTATTTTATGGTCAGTAAAAACCAGGCAGTAAACCCCAGACGGCCATCAGAGCATACTTGTATTATTAATTTATTAGATTTCATTTTTGGTTGTGCTTTTAAAGTGGTTACGCCGATTTGTGCTTTTTATCTTGTGAGTCGTATTTTACTACAGTGAAATGCCCAAAGCCAGTAGTGTGTCAGTGTGGATTAAACCATACAAAGAAGTAAGAATAGATATGGGAAAAATCTACTGTTCTGCATGTGTTAAAATTGTAAGTATAATTTTTGAATACCTATTGAATATACAGGGTATTTCATTTTCGTTTAATA